>JYDV01000103.1:0-143886 GCA_001447645.1 Trichinella pseudospiralis | reverse complement strand
ATCATTGATTGTATATTATTCAAACGCTATGTACGTTGATGTTGCAGAATGTTGTGCTCACATTAGTTCTGATTAACAGTTACTTCGAAGTCAATGGAATATGAACAGAACGGGAAATCGATTATGAAACTGAACTTACCTTGTAATTGTAGATGATCTTTTGAATGGTTGAACGCGCTTCCTGATTGCTGTTCTACACACTGATAAACAGAATAACCATGGGATAAATAGCGGAAGTCCATGGAAATGCAATGTTACATTGCCTTTGGTCGAATAATTTCACTTTTAGTTAGTAATAGCAGAATGACATAATTACAATGGAAAGTTTTACTTATTTGTGAAAGTTTTTGCCTTTCCAGTGAAGCGTAATTCTATTTTATGAATTGTAGATCTATTCAGTTTTGAAAGTACATTGCAAACCTGCTGAGAACCTGTTGCTGTTCATGCATGTATTTGAAGAGCAACTGGATTGAAAAACATAGCCATAGTTGAAAAACATTCCGCAATGCAGAAAGTTTTGAAACAATACTTAGGAGAAATGCCAAAACTATATAATTTTGGGAAACGCGGATGGTGTTAACAGATAAATATACGTTGTTGATATTTGCAGATTTCCTGTGTATCATTTTACGCAATGTCCTCAATTTGAAGCCAACTTATTCCACACAGGTTGTTTTCATTGAAACTTTGCATAACACTCTGATCTACCGATATATATCGATATCAACGTCATGCCTCACGGTTGCGTATGAAAAAATTTTATATTGGCAGCGTTCCTTTGTATTAATATAGGCGACGTGCCAATTTTAGAGGCTGTTTATTCCACATGTTCGGGTTTGCTTTGAATTACACTTTGGACAACACTCTAATCTAGCGATATCTGTTCATAGTAATGGAAAAATTCGAAAATTACAATAAGATAAAGATATATAAACTATATGACCATGAGCAGGACATTGTAGAACGTTGGTTATGTTCTAGTTGAAGCCTCTATGATTTCTCATTGCTCTCTGATCAAATAGCTTCAATTCCAAGAAAGTAGATTATGGAAATGTAGTGTGCCTGTGTCTTAATTGGGGATCTATTTTCAAAGATGCCCCCGATTGAAGCTATTGATAAATTTAGGCGTTATTGGTGATTATTATTCGCAAATTAATATTACAGAACAATCCACTGCTGTGTCAAATTGAAAAGGAATTTAAACAATAGTTAATATGCAAGTATTATAATTTAATAATTTAACTTTATAGTGAATTTATTCTTATTCTGACAACAACATAATGTTTTTGAGAAGAATATTTTTACATATATTCAAATGATGTAAAACACTGAGATGAAAATTCAAAAAAAATTCAAATTCTTTAACTTAGCCAACAGAAATTGCATGTTAAAAGATCAATCAGCTAGATGTTAAAGAAACAAGAATTAAATAAACATCATACAATTAATAGTAATGAATAGTTAAGTAATACTGAGTAATTGATATGTAGATGAGTAGAAATTGATTATTATTTCACAGATGCATCTGAAATTAAATAGACTTGAGATAAGGAAAAAGAATGTCAAAGAAATAATGGTTTTTACTTGATTAGATAGCTGATTATGACAAGTCGTCTTGTGAAGTCTGGCATGTTGGAACAAAATGACCTTCACGCCATAAGCCAACCCTAACTGCTCGATTGAGATGAAACTGAAACAGCTTTAAGCCAACTGTATCTAAAGCTTGTTTCAACATACCGTAATCTCTGTTTAAAAAACACTTGCGTAAAATTGATGGCATAGATTCCAAAACATGCTGTTGAGCTGTCTTGGCATCAAGTGGCTGCTTATCAGCAGAGTTTCTGATTTGCTCCATTTGATCCCTCAACTCCTCAATGCATTGTCGGACGTCAGCATTGAAAGTGGCCCTCGTACGTGGACATTCTTTCAAGCAGGTGAAAAATTCAGCAATATACGAACGATCTTTTGGGTGCGCATTTTGCATTTTCGCATTATGCAACAAGCAGCTTAACAATACACGTTGATGAGCAATGTTTTCGGCCAATTTGTTCATGCCGTTCACTTCAACGATGACCATTTGATTTGTCAAAAATTTCAATGCCGTTTCATCGCAAAGACGAGGATAATGCATCAGTATGCGCATGGAATCGTCAAGTTCGTGCATTAATGAAAATTTGAACAAAGCATCATTTTCTGCTTCACTGAAGTCCACTTTCACTTCATCACTGGACGCTGTGCTGATGCATGTTCGCTCAAAACCTGGTCTCGAAATGGTATCCACATTCCATTTAGCTTTTCTCTGCCGTTCAGCTATTTCCTCCTTGCAAAGCTGCAACTCCTCTAATTCAGATTGTAATTCTTCTTCTTTTCTTTTCTTTTCTTCTTCAGTTTCGCAACTACCAGCTTGATGTTGTTGTTCTTTCAACTTTTCCAACTCCATCAAAACACTTTTATACTTCTCTTCAATCATATTATCGTACTGCTTCTCCTCTTCCATTCGATTGATCCGTTCACGATGACGCATTTCAAAAAAGGCATTCTTCTCAAAATGCGGTGACAGATCATCCTCATCGTCGGATACTTCAATATCCTTCCACTTGGAATAGTCAATTGGCATTGTCAATTTAGAACAAGAAAGGCAAAAGTAAGCGCAACAACAACGGCAACGACGAACACAACCAAATGAGCAACTTTACTTCTTGGCGTTAATGGCATTTTAAAGCAAAAATTTCAAAGCACTTTAAACAAAACTCAAACCACTTTAAAGTAAAAGAAAAATATTTTCATTTAATTATAACATAATGCTCGTGAAATTTTCATCCAAAAATGAGCTTTTAAAAAAATCTTCTATCATCAATATGCTTGATTTGTCCATCTGAATATCATCAACGATGCTAGCATGCTTTAAATTTATATATGAAAAACAATTTCATGGAAAACTAAAAAATCAACATCTCGTAAATGATATACATATATGCAAGTTTATTTACATATTGTCCAACTTCAATTAAACATAATTTTGAAATTTATCACAATCACACTGCGTGATACGGCTTGATTTAGTTGTCGTCTGAACAAACACATTTACACATTTAAATCTTGTGGCCTTTTATCCAAATTTTGAAATAAATATTCTTCAACTTTTCAATCAAAAAAATTTTTTAGTAAATAATTCAAAAATGAAATTTTATAAATAACTGAAAAGTTGAAAGCAACAAAAATTAAAGCCATTCCATTGCTAAAGAACGTATTACAGTGCTAAACATAATTTTATCCATCACCAGTAAAAACTAATGACATTTAAAGTGAAGAAATCTGAAAGATATTCTTGAAATGTAAAACTACTCAACAATCAATATTTTGCTGAGCATTTTTTGGATAACTTGACTTCCTCTAAACGTCACTATTTATATTCAGTTCTCAATGAAAACAAAAAACTCTATTATATGCTATTATAACTATATCAACAATTGAATTTGCAAATGGAAAATAAAATTAAGAAAAATCTGAAACTGACAATAGCAACAGCAGCATTGCATATTTTCCAATAATGATAGAATCAAGGTAATGACTGATGATTTTGCAAATCCGTCACCAATGTCAGCCGTTGTTTTCCTAAATAAAAGGACAATAAAAACAAATAATTACAACACATTTGTACACAAATGGCTTATCAAGTTGGCTGCAAACGTGAAGTATGTAAACGATATAATTGGATTGTTTATCAGTGCTTATCAACTAACTGCTATAGCTCCCGCTTGTGATTGTAATCAAACCGCTATGATGACGAGTCATAAACAACGCCTCATATAAAAAGAATCATCCGTTGACTGATTGCCAAACAGTAAGAAATATCAAAAACATGAGTAACAGTCGCCTGTACTTATGGATATTAGCGGTCTTTGGTGCAGTTGTACTTCAGGGATTCGGTAGTGTTTCGATTTTATTTGCCCATTGTTGTTGTTTAGGAATGTTCATTTTCAGCCGCAAAATTGAGAAACTTTACCAAATTCGAACGAGGTTCACTAGTAGGCCAACACAACATTTTCAGAGCTTCATTGGAAGGTGGTAACATGCGGTGCATGGTAAGCTGAAAACTTTTCCAGTGCAAAACCTTACCGCAGAAGAAATGAAAAATTTTTCAGAGAGGATGGTCGTCAAAATTGGAAGCTTTTGCTAGAGAAGTAGCAAACAACTGTTCAGCAGCGGATCATGTTCGCGGCAATTCCACCTATGGATTGGCATACGCTTTTAGGCTAAAGCCAGATGATGAATTTACACCAGAAGAATTTGTCGAAGAGCTCTATTCTGGAGCCAACGAATATGATTATGAAGCAATTCGTTGCACTGAGGAGAAAGTGGCATGTGAAAGCTTCATACAGGTAAAAATTACAAACCATCTCAGTTGAAAGCCATGCTTACTTACTTTAATGGACAACGCAGTAAATTCAATTTGACAATTTCAGTTTGCGTGGTTCGAAACTACCGTAATGGGATGTGCTATAGCGGACTGTGAAAATGTTGCAAATTCCCCAGAACAAGGCGCTCAATATTTTGGAGTTTGTGCTTATGATATCAAGTAAGAAAAAATAAATAAATAAATAAATAAATAAGCATATATATAATAAGTTCTCGTGAAACAAGTAATATATTTCATTTTTCAGAGCTGACCTGACAAAACAGCCCTATGTCGCACCTCCAGCATGTACATTTTGCCCTCAGAATCAGAGCATCTGCAGCAACAATTTATGCTGTAAAATAATTAATTTTAAACAATCAACGATCGAATAAAAATAAACGATAATTCAATAAAATCTGCCAATTTCGTTTAGGCCACTTGGACCTGAATGCACCAGCAGACTGCGGTGACCAGGAAATTCCAAGTTCAGCAGGCACAGCGTCAATGCCGAGTAAGTTTGCTGTTGCACAACTGCATAAATTGACACTAAAAGTTGAATGTAATTTCGCTAAAAGCGCTAACTGTTGTCCATTTTTCAGAGAATCTAGTACCACTGACTCGCCTTTACAACAGCGCTGTGGGAACCAACTATTTCAGCATTAATAAAGAAGAAATAGGAAATCTTACCAGAATGGGCTACAGAGATCTCGGTGTAATCGGCAGAATTGCGAATGGCAGTAAAGATTCAGAATGCAAAAATTTGGTGCCAATTTATCATCTTTACAGCCCGATATTCAGATCTGACTATTATATGACAGACCCATTGTTGCGCAGTGTTCGCCTATCTGAAGGATACCACGATAAAGGTATTTTGGGTTATACTGCAAAAGGCCTTGGCGTATGCAATTCTGATGTACCAATATACGAATTCTTCAAACGCGAACAAGGGCTACTGCAAATGCCGAATTCCACAGAAGTAATGAATTTGTTTAGACATGTCATACCTGGATATGTTTATCAAGGCATTAGCTTTCCCGTTTGGAAAGCTGCCTGATGAGCATTTGTCTGAATCTGCTTTATTTAATCCCGGGGTGTGCGTAGCATTGTGTATCAATTATTTCGGCATCGAAGAATAATCGTATATCGAAAAATAATTAAAATTGTTGATTGCTTCAACTCAACACTTTTGTGGAATTCTAATAATTTACCTTCATTTGACCTCTAAGCAATAATTACAACCTTTAGCTGAGATTATATACTGTTCTCTATGAAACGTGCTGTAAATTAAAATTATAAATTTTCTTAAAATTCAAACCTGATGATCTTATTTTAATTTTAAATCTTCACATTGAAAAAAGAGCAATTTTAAAATTTAGTATACAACAAGTCTGCGCAACTTGTAAATAGATATTATCGATACAAACAGCAAAGCATATCCCTGAATAAAGCAAAAAAAAAAGAAACACATACAGGAATAAAAAACGAAACCTATTGTGTAGTTTAAAAGCAATTATCCTGAAAAATTAGTTTCACAAACGGTTTCTTTGGAGATAACAAAACGGTGCAAAATGGGCAAACGGGGTGAAAGCTGCTTGTTCCATGCGGCAGAGGAATGCGAGACCAGTATCTAAAGAAAGAACACATATTTTCAAGTTAATAGCATTCGACCATAAAACACAACATAAAATTCAAAATAAAATATCTTCCAATCTAACCTAACGGTTTTACTGGAAGCCATGTGACCACATGGAATAAATGCATGATCCAGCTTTCCTGAATCTAAATGAAATGCAGGTTCCATGCCCATACAAAGCTGTACAATATCACTCGACTAAAATAAAAAATGCTACCAGAATGTATATAGTGATTTATTTATTTATTTATATACACATACCTCCGTTTTGCAGATAGGACAAATGTGCATTAATGTTTCACGGCTGTGACCCCAGGAATGATACCCTTGTACGTGACCACAAGTCAAATATACGTAAGGTTGCTTTTCCGGTGAATCCGGGAGTACACTTTTCTGTTTTGGTATAATCAAAGTATTCAAATTTACGGGGCACTGCGGACGGCCAGCGTTCAACTGATTCAAAATACCTTCCAGCTCAGCGGAAGTCTGAAAAAAAGTCATAGTTTATAATGAAAAATAGTTTGAAAATTACACGTTGAATTCAGATAGAGTAAATTCATTACCGGAGATTCAGCAAGCCCGTATGACGTCCTGTACAAAAGAGTGGCACCACAAAGATCAATCAACGTTCCATCTTGAAGTACGTTACTCTGTGTCTCGACTTTCTCGCCACGGTGAGGCGTAGAACGAGTGGGTCGCAACGCGAACAGATCACCATCAACAGAAACTTCATACCAAGCATAGAGAGAGGATTCTTATAAAATAAATAATAAGCAATAGATGCACTTAAGTGGAGAGTAAATTGATTTACCAGGAGATTTTTGCGGATGCAAAATTAAAATACCATTCGTTGTCAAGCCATCTAATTCTCCGGATTCTTTACGCCATTTTGTCGCCCTTTCCTTAAAATAGAAAGTTTCCAAAAAACATTTTACAATTGCAATTCTAAGCAATTTCAAAAAAAAAAAACAATAATAAATACAGACCCCTAAAAATATGTTTCTACATGAGTCAAAACCAGCGGCATAAACACGAGCTTCGTAGGGAGGTTTCCGGTGAATCAAAATGCGGCATGCATAACGACTAATAGTGCTCTGCGGTGGGTTGTCACCATTTCTTATACCAGAATTCAAAAAAGAACGGCCCAACCATGTATCCATCACTGTAAAGTCAATTTGTTCTTCACTTGACCGCCCAATCTTAAATACGAGCAATTAATACAAGAAAAATCAAAACAAAGCTTAATAACTTAATAACATCGAATATAACTCGACAAAAACCAACTACCTTTGGAAATGTTAAGGTAACGCAAAATTATAAATAATTATCTTAAAGTTGCATTAAGCGGAGCAAAATCAATCAACATCCGTCATAAAACAACTATTTAACGCAAAAAATAACTGTAATTCACACTAGATTATTTTGACCACAGCTGTATTTTGATCTTGATTACGCAAAAATACTGTAAAATACAGTAAAACTTTAGTACTACTCTAAAAAAATAAGATGAAACTAAACGGAAATACTAATCTGCCTACGTGTGTAAATCCAAAAAATAATTTCAACTTAAAAATATCGCTGATGTTACATTATAATTTATAATGTAATAATTATGCAATTTATTATTTGAACAATGGTACTGAAACCAGTTTCTAAAAATTAAAACTAATTCAACAATAAAAAAATACATAATTGCAGTGTTAAAAATAATTGCCAGAAAAGCCACAGAAAACATTTACAATAATAAAAATCGTATGTTATATCAGTTTTCATTCATGCATTTTACAAAAAAAAAATTTTTTTACTTGAAACATGTCTGTTTTATTATCCGGTACATATTCAACCACGACCATTTGATGACGATTCAATGTATACATGACAGAGTGAAGTCTCTTTTTTTGTTGATAGTGGCGAGCATTGCCGACAACATAATGCCTTGATTTTGCTATTCCATTTGGCGTATCGCGTTTCAAGAGCTCAAATTTACTTCGGCAAGCACGATTTTTCATCATTGCATTCAATCCATTGTATCTGTAAAAAATTAAGATGATTAAAATCGTACGCTAAACAAGTTCACACAGTTCTTCTTGAAACACTAATAAATATTTCAAAAACCGAGATTTTGAAATGCACCATAACTGCTCATTTGGTTAAAAGATAATGATGCAGTAAATTATTTTAAATCACTTAATGACGCAAAATATTTGTTTTTCTTGCAAACAGCTGAAAATGCTGCTAGCAAATCGCAAGCATCATGCAAGTATCATTTAAAGTTAAGATTTCTCAAAAGAAGAAAAATAACATGACAACAATTATAAATGTTTATAATGAAAGAAAAAAAGTCATACCCAAGGACAATAAGCTCGCCGTATTTTTCACCTGTTTCAGCGATTTCTGCCATTTAAAAAGTTAACAAAAAAATTAAATGCAATTTTTTCTGAGATATTTCACTTTTCAACACAAAACACAATGTTCTGTTAACTTCGGAAACAAAATACAATCCGCAAAAGTGCCAGCTAAACAACAATAGCACTAATCTAAATTAGGTTGGTTCATTAGCGACCTTGGCATCCACTGCATACTGTAATATAAATGCACCTGAAAATATATCATACGGTAATAGGTACCCATATTTTATTTTTTAATCGTTGATTATGTTGTATATTAAAACTGATGGCTAGTCACTCCTGGTTAAAGCAAGGGTTGACCTCGTTGTCAACAATAAAAAACCAGCTCACCGAATTCACAACGGAAGTTTTACAAGATGTTGCGCAAGAACGAGGTAGTTGCAATTTTCTCCGTTCGGCTTAACTTTCTATACGTCTAGATACAGTTATGATTATTTATCACATATTTATAATGTCGAATAGTATCCCCATCTACATATTTTATTTTAATATTATAGTCTTAATCTGATTAAAAAGTAACAAAATGAAAATGTAGAATCTGTTGCCGCTGTTCTAGCATAGAGCATATAAAACTTTAAATGATGAACAATGTATTTTTATTTTATAGATTCGAATGCTGAGCTGACTACAGCGAAAAATAGAATTCTTCATCTAGAGCAAGAACTTGAATCAAGATCCAAAGAAGTAAGATGCTTTCACATTTGCAGTATTGTTTTGAATGATTATTCACTTGATAACCAGAAAAAAATAGTATAGAATTGTATTTATTGAGCTTTCAAAATGATGATGAAAATGATGACATTATTTTCTGTTATAATGTATGAATCTAGTTGTGCTATATAATAGTAACTGTAAGTAATTATATTGATGTTTTGTTAGAAATGAGTTGCATATGTGTCAACTAAAAAGTATACATGTACATAAATGTTTGTTTTTTTTAATAGATTAACATATAATGAACAGTATAATTTTGAACATTACCGCAACGCACTTGATTGATTATAGCTGTTGAGACGACAATAATTACATTAATGGTAATCACCTGTTCGTACTGTAAAGCTGACTGCATTATGACGGCATTTACAAAACAGCAGCTGATTGATAACTTTAATTTGTACAACATTTATATCAAAGAATGCTGGTAGTGATAATCAGGAAGTAAAATAAAAGTAAAATTTGCACCGTGGAAAATTCATACATGAAAATCTTTCAGTTCTTAACATGTGGAGCATTGGGCAAAATGAATTGAACATTTGTAATAAATTGAATTTGTGTTATTAGCAATGTTTACATTTTTCATAATTAAACAACACACATAACGTTATTTTGCTTTCAATATTGCGCTTATTTATGATTCATATATATGTATATATCGCTATATATATTTTCTTATATATATATATATATCATAGCTGCATCATTTGAAAAACAAAATTATTAGACAAAGCAATATGATTTGAAATTTTTGGAATAGTAAATTTTCAAAATGTGAAAGAAACATTTAAAAAAGAATGGAACAATCTAGTTTTAAGCTATTTTTCTAATAGAAATATAACAACAATGTAAATAAGAATTTTTCATAGCAGCAGCATTAGTTGACTGTAACAGCTTGCAAACAGAGTTTTGCATTGTATATTTTTGAAAGGAATTCTTCAATAAATTAATTTTAAAATTAAAGTTGACATTTGTACACTGAAAGAGAAAAACATTTTCCTCATATTTCGGCATGTCAATCTCTTAGTTCACATACATTGAGATGAACTGTTGATGAAGTTCTAAGATTCTTTTTTCAATATTATACAGATGGCGATATTTCAAGTTCATAAATTCATTTTTGCACTTTAGGTGATCAGTGATCTTAAAATTACATAATCTTTCCTGCATTGCATTGAATTGATTTTTTTAATTGTTGATTACTTGTCATAGGTTGAACATCTAAGACAGCGTTTACGAGACGAAAATTTGGAAGCAACAAAAGAAAATCAAGTAAGTAAAACCGAAATTCATTGCACGGTAACAAACAGTTCAACAGCGTAGTTGACTTGTTTTATTTTTGAATTAAAATTTTGGCTTTTTTAAAGAAATCTATCACTTGTTGGGACTATTCTGAGAAAGGTGATTTGGAACCCGATGATTGGAATTGGAAAGATTCGTCAGTTGACAATGTGAATGATCTGTGCATTGAATTTTCTGAGCATGATTTAGTTGGAAAACCTGGGCAAGAGGAAATTCCATTTTCGCCTAATGACAGTAATTTGGATGTGCTCAAGCTAACCGATGAAATTAAACAATTGCAAGCTGAGTGCGCACATTGGAAAGAACTTGCTAAAACGAATGAGGAGCAAGTAAGCTTTGTTAATTTTTCTCTCATTTTATGTTTTTAATTCACATCTATCCCACCCACTTTAGTGTGTACATGTTATTGCTATTATTTATGTTTAAACAAAATTTCAATTTTAAGCTTATAAAGATTTTTCCACTAATCAGTTTTCTCACAGAATCTTGCAATATATTTTCTATTATAGGCAGAAAGGAACACTAAATCAGCAACCACAACTGAATTAGAAGAAGCGAAACGTGAAATCGAAGTAAGCTTGTTGTTCAATCGCTAATATAAATAAATAAATAAATAAATAAATAAATATATATATACATGTGGATAATAATATATTCGTGCGTGTACATTGTTTCAGAAACTTTGCACAGAACTGAAACTGTTGCGGAACGAACGAACGAACATGAATGAAACATATCCCAAAGCAGAACGTACAGTTGATCTGTGGGAAAATGATTGGGGTAGAAATTGAAAATAGTATTTTTGATCTCACTTATTCTGCTTTCACTTGCAGGAGATAGTGAAGAATTTACGAATGAAAATGATCAACTATCGAAACAGCGAAGCATCAGTAGTACGTCAGGTAAAAGAAAGAAATTCGATATATGAGTCAGTAGTTAGTAATAAGAGTAGAAGTAGAAATATATTCTGTTGTTCAGAACGGTGCCCAGATGAACAATTGACCAAGCAATTAGAGGAGGATAGTATTGGTACTGTTGATGAAAAGGAGAAGCACTGGCGAGTGGAAATAAGCCGTTTACAAGAAGAACGTGATCAAGCATTGGAAGAACTGTACGCAGAGCATCAGGAAGCAATGGCTCAAGTGCTTACGGTGAATACTGTTTGTGATTTTTATTTTGTTTGAAAAATGAGTAAAACGTTTTATCATCATCATCATTATTATTATTATTATTATTATTATTATTATTACTGTTATTGTTATTATTATTATTATTATTACTTGTTGCCGTTCAGGCGAAAGAATCATTGGCAAAAATTTGCGACGAGTACCGTGATCAAAATCAGCTAATAAGCGACGAACTTGCAGAACTGAAAGCTGAACAGCAATCACTGCTGGAAGAGAATAAAAGCCTTCAAACGACGGTGGATAATTTGAAAGATCGTCTGCAAACAGAATCGAAAGAGAAGACCAGCTTATTCGATATCAACGAACAGCTCGAAGAGCACATGCGCATTTTGAAGATGCAATTAACCGAATTGCAGGGGAAACATGAACGCTGTGCTGAAGAGAATGAAAATGCCAAACAGATGCTAGAAAATCTGACAGTCGAATTCGAGCAAATGAAACAAGCTTGGACTGAAGAACAACAGAAACATGCCCAACAGACTGAAACAAACGTTCACTATAATAATACTATAGTCGAGATGCGGGCGACTATTGAGCAACTGCAGTGTGTGAATTCCAAGTGCTTTGACAAATTGCAAGAAATGATCGACAACGGCTGGAAAGCAGACGCCGCTGAGCTGACTTTGGAACGGCTGGCTGATATGGTGAAGCAGAATCAAAATTCACTGCTGCAGCGTTTGCACGAACGTGATGAACAATGTTCAGCTGTGATCGAACAACTCCAACAAACCCGACAAGAGAAGCTCGAAAAGGAAGCTTCCAACTGTGTTGCAATTGGTGGACTTGTGAAATTTCTGCTCAGTCGAGATGAGAGCCAATCTCGCCGACTGCGCATCATGGACCAACTTATCACAAGCTATCGTCATTACATTGGCAAAGAAACTGCAGATGTAATACAACAATCACTGTCCAGCAATTATTCAAATGCTCCCAAGAAGAATACTGTACAATATTCGCATTCATTTCAAGATATTGCAACGTATAAAGATAATAATAATAATGTAGAGAAAGAAAAGACATGCTTTATTAATCTGCCATCATATCGACGTTGCAAATCAACAATATCAATTGGTCATTTCGACTTCAAAATTGAGCAAAATGAACCAATTCAAGAATCACATGAAAAATATTGTGAACAATTGCTACAGCAACTGCAGTATGCGCAGAATGCAGAAGCGGAAGCAAAACGTTTGTACTGTGAAGTTTTGGATAAGTTGGTGCGAACTGAAGAATATTCGAACAAAGTTGTAGAAGAATTGCAAACGGAAATTGCTGCCCTGGGGCAGAAGATGATCGAAAATGAGACAAATTCAGCCGCGCAGTTGCAAAATATTCAAAATGAATTGAACAATTGCAAAGGGACAGCGCTGCAATTGGCCGAAGAGAATGCACAGTTGAGAAATCAACTGTCAGACACCAGTGCATCGACCGTTGCATCTACGGAACAGCTCAAACAGATAATTTCCACTCTTGAAGCGGAAAAACAAGAACTGATCCTGTTGATTAATCAGAAGCACGAAGAAAGTGTACATTATCATCAAGAATTGCAGAATGCTATGGCAACTTTTGAAGCATGGAAAGAGCAACAAGCGCTGCAGCAAGCATCGTATACAAATCAAGAAGAATCAGCAACAGTAAAACGATTGAATCAACAATTAGCAGAAAAGGATGCCCAAATTGAAAGATTAACCAAAAATGTTGACGAACAGCTCAACATGGCCATACAAGCGAAAGATCGTGCAACCGCAGAGTTGGCGGCTGTAAGGTTGCACAGTGAAACTTTACAAGAACAAGTAAAATTGTGTTTATTCTGTTTTTTTTTTTTTTTTTGGTGATTCTACTTCTTTGTTTCAAGGTGACATTTTTGGAAGAGGCAAAACGACGTTCATTTTCAGAAGTGGAAAGGCTGAAATCACATTTAGTTGAACTTGAGCAAACTTACAGTGAAGAAGCTTGTCGAGCAGAGGATCGAGAAACAGATTTGAGAAAACGCCTACGAGAATTGGAAGATCAATTGAACATTACTTTACAAGAAGCACAGCAAAAGAAGTAAGCATTGTTAGTTGCATAACAAATATTGATACCACTTCTCATCCTCCTTTTTCATGAACACAACATATCTTTTATTATTTGTAATTATTCTGCATATACATATACATATATTTTTTTCAGTTCTGATTCTGAAAAGGAAATTGAAGAACTACGTTCTCTGCAGAATGCAATGTCAACAGAACTGAACGCTGCTAATAGTCAAATAAATATTCTATGCTCAGAATTGGAAAACTCTCAAAAATCAGTCTATTCACTGCAGAATGTTTTAGAAGCTTTCCAGAAGGGTATAAAAAGAATGTTGGTTTTTTTTAAAGTTATGAATGTTGTTGTTGTTGTTGCTATAGATCGTGAATCGTCGCTGAATCAACAGTCTGAAGCAAGCCGGCTTGAGATAGAGTATTTGAAAGCAGAAATTGATACTGCACAAGCTGCTAATCAGGCTTTACAAGTAAGAATTACAAGTATGCATGATAGTTACAAACAAATATTATTATTATTATTATTATTATTATTATCTGTTCATTGGAGACGAAAGTGCAACAGTATGAAGAAATGATTCAAAGGGTCTGTGAATTGCAATCTGCCCTGTGTGCTAAAGAGAATTCGCTCAGTGATCTTCAAACTCAACGTAAGCATTGCTCTACTCATAATTGTCACCCATAATTCTTTCTTATTCTAGTTCGAGAAAGGGATCGTCGACTGTTGAACATGGAAAAAGAATTGCATCAGTTGCAGCATGTCCGCGATGGAAAAATTGACAAGTACGTTTGTTTTATCCACTGAAAAAAATTGTATAATAAATGTGAAAGCAATGTATTTGATTTACATCGCTTTCATTTCACCAATATGAACTGTTTGTTCAACGGGTTTTTTGTTCATAGGGATGTGCTTAAAAATTTGTTCCTTGGTTATCTGACGGCGCCAGTGAATAAGAAAGCTGAAGTGGCGCATCTGATTGGTTCCATTCTCAGCTTCAGTGCAGATGAGTTTGAAAAAGTGGAAAATTCCGTAGGTGGTGGAGGTGGCGCAACAGGATGGCTACAGCTGCTACGACTGGGCGGTACGGGTTCAGATGTGAAAACTTCGAGCAGCCAATCGTTGGCAGCGGAATTTGTAAAATTTTTGCAAATGGAAAGCAGCCCCAAAGAACAGCTTGACGATCAGCTGAGCACCGCCGCTGGTGCTGCTGTCAACTCGACAACCAGCGTATCAGCTGCGGTCAAAGATGACGGCAGTGGCGGCGGCGGTAATGGTGACAACAGTGGCAGTGGTACAACTTCTTTCTTTTTATTGTCCGGCTCGGCACGTTCCCAGCCGGCATCGTCCATTCCGATCACGTTGGATTTGCCCACTTTGCCAGCCGCTTACGAATGTGAAAATATCCCTCCAACAACAAGCGCCAAACAGACAACTTTGCCTGCACATGAACAACTGAAGCCTGCGGTCGGTGGCATGCCGTCGTCGACGTCGACGAATTTTCTTCGTCAACTGCTAGATTCAGATGAGCAGTGAACAAAATGGATAGCATAGGAGAACATGGCAAACTGTACCAGCTGAACAACAGGATACTTTTTTTTTGCCTTTTCACTTCCAGCACTGTTGTATCATCTGTATTTTATGTTTGTATGTAATTGTTGTCATCTCGAAATGACGGTGTACAAAAAGCCTCGACGAAAAGGAAAAGACAGACAACAGATCGCAAGATTGTACTTTTGTTTTTTGTTTTATTCTTTTCAAATATTTTCTTCTTTGCTTCAATTTCGGTTATCTGGAAATTGTAATAAAGTAAGTAAGTTCTCGTTTGAACGGTGCTTGTAGACTTTAGTTTAAAACTGACATTTTCTCAGTATTGTGAAGCGTTTGCTCAGCCAACGGTGCTGCTGCTGAACGCTTAAGCAGCGGCGGATAGCCGGTCTCGGCTGACCGTTTTGTAGAGAAGGTCAACAGCAAGTCAACAAAAATTAACTGCCACAAGTTCATTCTCGTACAACAAATAATACACTGGGACTGATATTCGACAAAGCAAGCCCAGACAGCAAAGGCAAACTGAACAACAATGCTGCATACAGTGCGCTTGAATTTGCTCAATTTAACTTTGAGCTTCATACTACCAGGGATCATTTTCTCCTTTTCCATCTATCTGCAAAATGCAGGCCGAAATTCACAACATGAAACGGATCAAAATGACGAAGCGGACAAAGAAGAAAATCACTCGAATCTGATAGCTCGTTTCAACGTGCTCGATCCGCAAATACGAGATTTAGAGTTGGAATTCAACACGCAAAGCACAGCCGATCTTATTCAACTACCAACCACTACAGACGTAGTAACTATCGACAATTTGGCCCCGTATCCCAATTATTATTCAACATGGATTCCAGAAGCCAATCATCCAAACGAATCTTATTCATCAGGTAAAATAAAAAGCTTACAGAAAAGTCAAATGAAATCAAGAAAGGAAAATAATTCCCAAATGTTGATTGATCACTTTAAACCATGATTGATTAATTGATTCGCTTTTGCTGCTCTTGCAGTTGCGGTTAAAAATAAATACAACCAACGTTGTTACCAAGCACACATTTAGAGAGTTTGGACATGATCTGCAAACTGCCCCATCAAATTGGTACAGGGACATTTCGCATACCACGTTGGTATTACAACGATCTAACGGGAAGATGTGAATCCTTCTACTATTCTGGTCAAGGAGGAAATGAGAACAACTTTCCCACGTTTGAAACATGCCAAATGTTATGTGAAGGTAACGCTGAAACCGTTTCACAACAAATGTTGATGAACACATGCAATGACTTTGCAGTAAATCCTTGCATGCAACCACGAGATTCAGGAACTGGCAAGGGTCAAATGAAACGCTATTACTTCAATCTGTACAATCGAGTATGCGAGCCTTTCGAATGGACTGGCACTGGCGGTAATCGTAACAACTTTGCCAACCTCGAATCCTGTCGAAAAAGTTGCCCAGGTAAAATGCCCAAAATGATATTCAATAAATCATACAACTATTATACAAAATGAAATTAGAAAACAACATCATTGTCTGATTTTTTGATTTGTTTCCAGAATATCCAAATCCTTGCAATTTCGGTTTACCGTTGTCGTCAGCGACAGGTGAATATTTTCACTGTGGCCCATCAGAATATTATGAAACAGAATGTCCGGTCAATTATTTCTGTCATCTTGGCCTCTCTACAGAAACAACGGTTTGCTGCCCTGAGGAAGGTAAGCAAATACCAATGAATGAATAAATAACACAAGAAAAAAAAACAAAACCAAAAACAATGCAGGCACTGGCCACCGATGTTCATCTCCGCTAATGATTGGTGTCGGAGGTCACCTATTACAACGTTGGTTTTTTGACGAAACTTCTGAAGAGTGTAAACTGTTCTTCTACCGCGGTCTGCGAGGCAACGAGAACAATTTTGCCACTAAAGTGGAATGCGAAAACACATGCTTCAGTATTGAATATCCAATTATAATTTTACACGAAATATTTTTCAACGAAAAACACTGTTTAGCAAATCCTTGTGAAGACGGTCTGCCGTACAGTAATAAAGATTCGATAGTCAAATGCCAAACTGATGAAGATTGTCCCAGTCAACATTACTGTCACCAAGGATTAGAAGAAAAAACTACAGTATGCTGTTTAAGCAAAGGTAATCACTCTACACAAGGGATTAGCTGAGGAAAAAGAGACATTTTTTCTCACTAATAATGTTTTCAACACACATATAAGTATGTATATATATAATATATAGCTGGCAATCCGTGTGACTTGCCCCTCGCTGAAGGTAAAGGAAAATGGCAAATAACACGATGGTATTTTGACAGCTCTGTTAGAAAATGCCGGCAATTCGTCTACAAAGGTCGTAAAGGCAATCAGAATAACTTTGGAAATTTATCCAAATGTGAAGCTGCCTGTCCAAGTGAGTTCTCGGTTGAAATTTTTAAAATAATTTTCAACATAATCAATATGAAATTGCAATTTTTTAATTTTATTAACCACACTAATTCACTACTAATGATAATAAGAATAAGAATGAGAATTTTTCCTCCATAAAAATTATTAAAACGGTGATTGAATTCACAGCTCTATCAAAAGAATAATTTTACTGTATGCAAAATTGAAACTTTTACTGAAGAAATTTACAACAACAAAAACAAAATTAAGAATACAAATTTTATAACAGTTAATTAATTAAACAGAATGTTATGAGTGCTATGTATTATGTGAAAAGTTCCATCACATTTCTCCAGCTAATAAGCATGGATGGCAACAGTACTAGCAATAATTGTAAGTAGAAGAATTTTTTTTCTTCCTTTCCTGCTTTGGATTTTTTGAAAACATATAATATCTGCAGCACAACATGAACCGTAAGCTTTAGTTCATTGCTGAATGTGCTTGTCCAGAAGTGAACAGCCAATTGATAATTAAATAAATGAAGGATAGCAAAGAAAATGTGCATTTTTCGAAGATATGCTGCTGTTCAACTTTTCCAAGAGAACTTTTCAGCCCTCCTCCCTCAGTCTGTCTCTGATTTTCTCATCGTAAACCGTAATCAGTTGTTTGTCGTTGATGATGTTACAGAAAAACAGCTAGTGCACAATACATTAGTCACCAAGTCTGAAATGCAAACAACCGTGGGAGAAAATGTGCTAATGCGTAGGAAAGTATGACAAAAGATGATGACGTCGCAGCCAGTGTGTTGCAACAACTGCAGCAGATATGAAAACCTTTACACGAGTCCAACCCAACAAGTGTGCTGCTAGTGTGAAAGCTTTGAAGAAAGCTAGATAAAGGCACATGCCGGTGCTTGAATGACTGGTCTTAAAGTTTCTTGTCATGCAAACACGCTGCATCATAAACAGCTTTTTCATAGGAACTACGCTGTCGTTGACAAACATCTTGCTTTGCCAGTTTCTTGTTTTTCCAACGCTCTCTTCACGCATGCGCTTGTTGCATCGCTTTTATCAGATGGAAATTTTACAGGCAGAAACTCAACAATTGAAAATCATTTGTCATCAACAATAAATAAATGACTAAGTATACAAGGTCAGTTACAAATTTATTCATAATCAGCGGATTCGGTTCTGACGCCTGTTTCAGAAATGTTTGCCTTCACAAGCACTGATGTACATGTGTGCAATAATTATGGGTGGGTGCCGCGCATGGATTATGTAAAAAAGAGAAACGTATTTTACAATGTTATTTTGTTGAAGATAAGCATACGATTAAATTAAATACGATAAGATAATTAAATTGATAAATACAAAAAAGAATGATAAAATGAACATCTGAAATTGGCTGTTTTCAATTACGAAAGAAGCAATTATTATTGAATGAAACAACAGTGTACGTACACCAGAGAGAACACTGATTTTTGATTTTTCTGTTTCAAATTAATAGCAAGAAATTTATATCAGTAACTACAAACGAGCAACAGCAAACAAGTTAGCGTTGCTATTCGGAACACATTCTAGACTTGACCGGTTTGCATGAGCTTACTCTTTGCATTACCATCACCTTCGTACCTAAGTTGCGCAACAACCGCTGAAAAAGTTCACTCCAGTCAGATAAGGCTGACACTGACAGTTCACCTCACCTATTATCTTTAAACTGCAAATTTCCATACTTATCCATAGAAACTTTCCTATTCTATCAAACTGATGTTGTACTCAACGGCGTGGCAGTTAGCATGCTGTTGGATGCTTTCATTATTGTTACTCAGCGGTTTACATTGCTTAGCAGAGAAGAAGAACAATACCACAGCACTGCAAAATTTTCATCACATTAGACAAAAGCGTACAATTGGTACCTATGTTATATGCTGTAATTGTTGTGTCTGTTTCCAATGTCCTCCAGGTAAGATTTACCGTTCTTTTCTGCAAATTTTTCAATGTCAACGAATGGAAGAGCAGTTTGTAAAGATGTAAAATTGTTATAACCACACTTAGCATAAGTTCTATTGAAAAATATCATATTACTTGTGATGAGCAGCTGAATTCACACGGTCGTTTGATATTTAAACTCAAACTTCTAAACAAACTCACAACATTTGCAAAAATTCTTAACAATCACAACAACAACAACAACAACAACAACAATATAAAGGTTCTTTCTTGATAATCACTGATTAGCTAATTATTTCATTACCCGCTCTAATTGAAGGCATTGATTGAGCTGTTGCCAATTTATTATCATAAGAAAGAAAAATATGATTCACCAGCCTCTATCTACCTGTGTTAGCAGAAAATAAAAATATCTGCTTGCAGCTTCTTCAACCACAAATCCATGTCCACTGCCAGTGGCTGGTCCGATGATCAGTTGCACACAAACTCACGCTTGCCCTAGCAATTTCTGGTGCCATGTCGGCTCAACAGCCTCGAGTACGGTCTGCTGCCCCGGGGCGGTGCAAGGTTTGAAAATTGATTTCTCATTTCCTCTGATCAAACATATCAACCGCTGATATCTTTACACACAGGAACGGCTATTTGCCAACAGCCTTTGCAAATCGGAACAGGTCAGAGTCCGGTCACCAGATGGTATTACAATCCAACTGTTGGTCAATGCATGCCGTTCCAATATAACGGCATGCGAGGCAACCAGAACAATTTCATTTCAAAAGAAGAATGTGAAAGGATGTGCATGAGTGAGACTGAACTCGAGAACTTATATTATAAATCAAACTGAATTCGATTTGAAAATTTTTTTCCTTTTTCTAAAGCATCCATTAATGCCTGCCCTGCTGGAAGTCCTTTACTATCCGGAAACCGACCTCGCTTTTGCAACAATGTAGACCAGCCTTGCCCGTCCGGATACTGGTGCCATGTTGGCGCTACACCGGATGCAGTGATGTGCTGCCCAGGAGGTCATTTGAAATCCGATTTACCATTTGTTCACACTCGTTGATTGATCAAATTAAAAAATGCAATTTCTTTAAGACAAAAGCACTGCCTGTGAACTGCCATATTCGGTCGGTGTCGGCATTGCCTCGCTGAATCGTTGGTACTTCAACAGTGCCAATCGTACCTGCCTACCATTTTTTTACAAAGGTTTATATGGAAATCAAAACAATTTCTTGTCTAAGCAAGACTGTGAAAATACTTGCCTAGCTGGCTCTGGTAACTCTGTTGCAAAATGTTCTACCGTTTTGACAATGAAAATGATTCAAATCTCAGGCTCAATAAATCCTTGCCGAATTGATCGCCCGTTGTCCACATATGGTTATCAACCGACCTGTTCAAAAACGAATCCATGTCCAGCTGGATATTATTGTCATTTTGGCGCCACTGCCGACACCACCGCCTGTTGCCGATCTGAAGGTGATTGAACACGTTGAACATATGGTCAACTACTGTTGGAAAATTTCTGAAAAATTGACCATTTTTTCAGGAATCGATCCCTGTCAGCAGCCGTTGGAATTCGGTTCAGGCAGTACAAATATTCCCAGATGGTATTACAACAGCGCAACAGGTCAGTGTTCCCCGTTCGCCTACCGCGGTCTGTACGGCAACGAGAACAACTTTCTGACAAAAGTCGATTGCGACAACGCTTGCATAGGTATGTGCATATAAAGTCTATCGTCTGCATATAAAGTGCAAATCTCGTGAAAGTTAATTCTAAACAACAATGACAACAAGTGACTTGTGTTCGTGGATTTACAGTGGCAATGAACCCTTGCACACAAGGTGAACCAATAAAAGACAATTACGGAAGACGGTTGACTTGCGGCGTCAATCAGCCTTCTTGTCCAGAAGATTCGTGGTGTCATGTTGGATCTGGAATCAAGACAACTGCCTGCTGTCCAGGACGTGCGAAAGATCCTTGCTTGTTGCCCTTGGTGTACGGTCAAGGGAGTGAAAATTTGACGCGTTTCTATTACAACGAAATCACTGACCAGTGCGTGCAGTTCAATTACGGTGGTATGGCGGGCAATGAGAACAACTTCTTGTCCAAACAGCAGTGTGAACAACGTTGCGCGCAGGTGAATCCTTGTCCCCTGGGTTTGCCAGCAGCAGAGATCAACGGTCAACGATTGCACTGCGGTCCCATGCAACCTCCTTGTCCCCGCAATTACTGGTGCCACGTTGGCTCGAGTCTGAAAACAACTGCTTGCTGTCCAGCAGGTTTGTGTTTGTCCATTATTCATGTGTTCACTATCATGGCTTGATCAGCCGCGTTGAAAAGCAACTTCAATCATGCATTTGCAGACAGCGTAACAAATCCGTGCAAGCTACCAGTTTCACCAGGCATTGGCAACGAACGTCTGGAACGATACGCTTACAACGTCGATTTGTCGACGTGTACACTGTTCATCTACTACGGCACAAAAGGCAATGCGAACAACTTTTTCACCAAAGAAGACTGCGAACAACGCTGTCTCGGTAAACAATCTAGCAATTGCTTTGACTTGTAACACTTGTAAGTCACTTGTAACACTTCTAACCATGTACTGCCTTTTCTTTGCCGATGCTTTGAACAGAAGAAAAAAGCACTGTCAATCCATGTGCAGAAGGTCAACCTGCCAAGAATGCAGTCGGCTTGCCGTTGCAATGTACCGGCGATGCAACGAGCACTTCATGTCCAATTGGATACTGGTGCCATTTCGGTGCCAGTCCATCGACCACACTCTGCTGCCCTGGCGGTAAGCAATCAGTGGAATAATTCATGTTGAAGTATTTTAGGAAATTTTGAAATCAAAAACTGACAATTGTCTCCTTTACAGTTGTAACAAATGTATGCGAATTGCCAGTGGTGTTCGGCGTCGGCTCAAGTCAACTGCTCCGCTACTATTATGACCAAAAAAGCAACCAATGTCTGCAATTCACATACGGAGGCTCGAAAGGAAATCAGAACAATTTCAAAACGTACAACGAATGCGAGAAAACGTGCTCAGGTTTCTATTTTTCGTTTTGTTGGCATTCAATGATTTCCCGAAATAATTAATTATTGCTTATCCAAAAAAAAAAGTTTTATATTTCAGCTTTTCTGAATCCATGTCCCCAAGGAATGCCGGCTGTGAATGCATTCACCAATCAACAATTGCACTGCACCGCTGACAGTGCCACCTGCCCGTTGGGTTATTGGTGCCATTACGGTCTTGAACAGAAAACACAAGTCTGCTGCCCAGGAGGTGATGAAAAGTTGATAAATCGAAACATACAAGCAAACAGACAAATGAATTGAACATATTTAGCCGTGTCCGACGTTTGCAAGCTATTGATCAATCAAGGCGTGGGGTCGGCAATGTCGACGCGTTATGGTTATAACACACTTACTTCAGAATGTGAACGTTTCGAATTCAGAGGTGCCAAAGGCAATCAAAACAACTTCCTCACTCTCGAGGACTGCATCAAGGCGTGTGGAAGTATATATATATATATATATATATATCCATTGTAATGACTCTAGTTCCCATACAATGAGTAGCAATGAATTACACTTACAGAAATTAGCCCAATAAATCCTTGCGCTTTTGGCACACCGAAACAAGACCCAGAAAGTGGTAAAGTTATTCACTGTATTGCCGCTTATGGTGAAACTACCTGTGGAGAAAATTACTGGTGCCATATTGGAGCAAACGATGATACTACACTCTGCTGCCCTGGAAGTAATTACATTGCGAACAACAATTCACTACTTGCACTTGCATTGACTGACGCTTGCTCAGTTGACAATCCTTTTTATGATAATTTTTTCTTTACAACAGAAGTGACCAACCCGTGCATACTTCCAGTAGAAAAAGGTAAAGGAACATCATCGCTGAACAGATGGTATTTCAACGCTGAACTGGACGAATGCTCTATGTTCTTTTATCGGGGTATGGCTGGCAATCAGAACAACTTTCTTACCCAAGACGAGTGTGAGCACATCTGTACTGCTGGTAAAGATTTCCACTAATTCAACTTAAGCTAAAATCACAAATCATACACACACACACACACACACGCACACACATTTATATAGAAAAGAAAAATCCCTGCCCAGCTGGAGTGCCACAAACAGACGCCCAACATCGAGTTGTCAAATGCACGTTTGAAAGTGGATGCCGTGAAGGATTTTGGTGTCACTTGGGAGCGACCCCTGATACGACGCTGTGTTGTCCCGGAAGTAAAGCAAAACAGAAAAAAAAGAATAGTTGAAAGAAATTCAAAAATTAAATTATTCTTCCCAGGTTCACAGTCAGTCTGCAATTTCTTCAACGCTGATAGCGGACAGGGCGGATTTGCTTTGCAACGATGGTATTTTGACGTTACATCTGGTGAATGCAGGCAATTCATGTACCATGGCCTCAAAGGCAATCCGAACAATTTTTTGTCAAAAGAAGACTGTGAAAAGACTTGTTCACGTAATTCATCGTTATTATTTTTTTCTCATCTATGGTTAGAAAAGTGATGTAACTTTGTTTTATTTTCTTTTTTGAAGCATTTACCAATCCATGTCCATCTGGCGATGTTCTGTTGGATGTGAACAATCGACCGCAGACTTGTAACGCGCTCAGCACTTCCGCCAGCTGCCCAACAGGCTACTGGTGTCATGTGGGAGCATCAATCGAAAACACGGTTTGCTGTCCAGGAACGCAAGATGCTTGCGTTTTGCCGCTGTCGACCGGGGTTGGAAACGCAATGCTACCCAGATGGTACTACGAGCCAAACACGAAACGCTGCCTGCAATTCACTTATCGAGGCAGCAAAGGAAATCAGAATAACTTCTTATCCGCTGAAGCATGCCGACTAGCTTGCAGAGGTACATTGCTCAAAATCAAAATCATAAATTTACAGTAGCTTCCATTTATGAATTTCCGCACAAAACTGACACCTATACCAGAACAACCGTTCACTGTTCTTTTTTTTTAAAAATAGAATTCAGAAATCCATGCATAGGCCAACCGGCCAAATCAGCTATAGGTCAGTTGGTATTCTGCAGCGCGAACAATAAAGAAAACTGCCCAGTTAATTACTGGTGTCACGTAGGTGACAGCGCTGAAACGACTATGTGTTGCCCAGGAGGTAAGCATCTTCGGCAAGCAAAGCAGACAACAACAACAAAAAACACTGCCACATTATTGATTTTATCATTGTAGCCACAAATCCTTGCAGTGTTCCATTGTCGCCTGGCACTGGTTCATCCAGTTTACAACGATGGTATTACAACGCTGACAGTCGGACTTGTATATCATTCACGTACAATGGAATGGGAGGCAATCAGAACAACTTCCTCAGCAAAGCCAGTTGTGAAGAAATTTGTCCGGGTAAGTTTTCTTTTCCTCTCTCGTTTTCCAACCACCGCTTGAACACTGCGCGCGTCCAACAAACACCATCCGACCCGTGTCCGAATAACTGTCCCCGTACCCCCAACCGCTCCTGCAGCCCAATTTCAGAAGGCACACGAGAAAAATCTTATAGTTTGGAGAAGTCCCTGCTTGTTCAACGCCACACCAGCTTTGATCGACTCGACAAATCTTCCAGTTCGTTGCAATCCAATGAAATCTACTGGTTGCCCAGCGAATTATTGGTGTCATCCAGGACGATCCCTGATCGACACTGTCTGTTGTCCAACAGGTTCAGATGATTCAGTGCTCAACAAATAAGAAAAGGCAATAAATTTTACAAATGCACTTTCACCTTTATCTAGCAACTTCTCAAGATCGTTGTTCGTTGCCTAAACAATCTGGCGCAGGTGAATACAAGCTACCACGGTGGTATTACAACACCAAAGACAAACGGTGCAAACGGTTCAGATACGCTGGTCGTTACGGTAACCAGAACAATTTCATGTCAAAGGAATTCTGCTCAGTCGCTTGTGAAAGTAAGAATAAACAGTAGCAGTTGGTTAAAATATGTTTGTTGCCTTTTTCATTTTCAATCCACCACAATATTGAATAATATAATACAATACAATACAATACAATACAATGCAGAATTGTCAAACCCCTGCAGCAACGGTCAGTCAATTCTATACAAAGCAGAACAGAATATTTTTCCCTGTGACAACGCTTACAACTGCCCGAGAGATTATTATTGTCTACATGGTGTTGGTGATGGAATCTGCTGCCCTGAGAAAGGTATGATGAAAAATAGCACAACTCAGTTGTTTAAGGAAATAAAAGTTCCAACATTATTTATAAAAAGATAAACCGTGCTCATTGCCAATGGCTGAAGGCGAAGGAATGCAAATTTTACGACGCTGGTTCTACGATAACGCTTCTGATAAGTGTCTGATCTTTTTCTACAGAGGTTCCAAGGGCAATATGAACAACTTCCGTACAAAAGAGGACTGTGAGAAAACATGCATCGCAGGCAAGTTGGCTTTATTTTTCCACTTCTACTGATCAAGTATTAAGTTGAAAGAAAAATCACAAACCTAGTGTTCACTTCAACAGTGTTAATTTATATTTCAAAAAGAAAAAAAATTAACCATACTTTTAACCAATTCACATTTAGAAATCAACCCATGCTTTCCTGGACATCAACCTTATCGTATAAATGGGAAAGCCGTCTATTGTGATTCATCAAGTGATACCTGCCCGGAAAAATATTACTGCCACGTGGGGGAAAATGACAAAACAACCGTATGTTGTCCTCTGAGAGGTAGATGGACAAGAACTTGAAATGGAAAATATAATACAAAAATAAACAATCAAACTCCATTTATCCATACAGTCCAATCATTGAAATTGTAGGAATTCGATGTTTGGAGAAAAAAGCAGTCGGAACGGGCAATGCGCACCTGGAACGTTGGTATTTTTCCAGTGAAAAGGCAAAATGCGTCAGTTTTGTATATTCTGGTCTAGGTGGAAATGGTAACAACTTTGTCACAAAAGCTGACTGTGAACAAAGCTGTCTAGGTATTTCATTCTGATTACTAGCAAAGCAATTGGTTCCATTTTCGCTCTCATATTCTCACAAAAAAATATATCAATCTGTATATAATTTGAGAATATCAAACATTATGCCCATGGTCCACTCCTCTGGTTGCCAATGAGACATTATTCTTTTGCAACAACAATATTTTCTGTCCACCGACATATGTGTGCCATAAAAATGCTCGCCGAGTGAATGCAGTTTGTTGTCCAGATCCAGGTAAATTTATTTGAATGAATTTTAATACAACCAATAATCGTTGATTAAGTGCACTTTTGCCGACTACCGTTGGATTCCGGTACTTGTGAAGCAAATGACTTACGATACGGTTACAACGAAGACAGTCATTCCTGTGTTCTGTATCGCTATGGAGGCTGTGGGGGTAATCTGAATCGCTTCGAAACTGTCGAAGAATGCTTACGAGTCTGCTTGGACGAATATCGACACCGGCGGTTTCAGTAAAAAATATTTTGCTTATCCAATACTTTTGTTGCGCCTAATTTAATGAGCACTTCTAAATTCTGATTTCTCAATCTCTGAACTGATCCATTTTTTTCTTCAATTATTTACACTAGTGTCTCTTAACAGATCATTTATATTCTTTTCAACTCTTCAAGCAAACACGGCAAAACAATAACCAATAATGAAAGTATATCTCAATAGAAATGAATACCTTCATTTTACTGTAAGAAAAGTTAATTTCATAAACATATTATATTTAATTTTTAATTTTCATTTAAATTTCTTTTGAAATTTCATCCTCTCAATTAAATGAATTAGCTAATTCTCACATTGAAGTACACATTGTAAATGCATACGCGCTGAATGATCAAATTTAAGCTGAGAGAACATATTCGTATGCAAAAATGCTGATCATTTCAAACGGAATCAGTTATTTACTTTCTTGAAGAAAATTTAAATAAATTATTACGCAAGTATGAAGAGTGTATGCATGAGATGGATAAACAAAAGGAGAAATGAAAGAAGAGATTCAGATTCAGCTCAGCTAAATCAATTAAGCTGAATTTGACCAAAATAAGCAGAATGTCAGTTAAATAAGCAAAACAAAATGTACAAAACACAACTCCCGCTCATAAACTTTCTGCATCTGCACATCAGAAAAATGTTGCGCTACGAAGAACATAACTTTTTTTCTCTTCTTTCAAATGAAATATTCGCATTTTCACTGAATCTTGTTCTCCCACTAGAAAAATGCAATTTCACTTCAACAATGCATGCTGATTTTGTTTGTTTGCTTGCTTACTTTGCCAGAGGAATTTTCTGTTTCTTCATTGTCAGAAATCCATTCCTCTAGACAGTGATGAAGAAAGAAAATAAAGTTGACCAAGTAAAGCAAATATCAATAATATATATATATATATATATAATATTACTTCTATTACTTCTATATTGATATTGATATTACTTCTATATAATATTATTGAAACAAAAAGAGACTGAAGCAGAACTTTTCAACGAGAAATATTTCAAATTTTTTGCTTTCATATGAGTGAAATATTTTTATATTATGCTTCATGTATACATATTGTTTGTTTTAAATAGAGAAGAAAAGGCATGCTGCTTGTGGAGACTGTTTGCAAAAACTGCATCCGCTGACCAGTCATTCATTCGGTAGAAAAGCAGTCAATCGTTGGCAAAAAGATTTGCATTTTGTTTGAACAATTCACTAAAGCATCGGTGAAGAGTTCATCGAATGGAACCCTCTATTTATACAAGGATCACTACTGGTCAGTTTGAAAACTGCACTTGCTCTGCAGACAACAATCAATCAATCCATCAATCCAATACATGTGAACAAATTTCAACCACATCAACAGACTGGTGGCTTTTTCTTCAACTCCAGATGCTCATTGTTACATTCTTTGAAAGCTACAACATTGACAAGCAACTACACTGATTTCATCAGCCCAAGATTGATGATCAATTTGTATGAAAAAATGAACAAATTTTTCTATTAAAATTAATTTCATTTTTAGAGTTCGTCCATGATTTTTCTCGTGTGCCAAACAACCTCACACACGTACACCAATATCATCTCTCCTCATTTCCTCCACACCCTGTTTTCAAAATTTCTCAACCCCTCCCTCCCATATTCCAACAAGAAATTAGCAGTTTGTTAATGTTATTGTTGTTAATTTTTTTTCTGTATTTTCTAGCTCAACTCTGTTCATTGTCCATTGATCAGGGTACGTGTTCCAATCCAGAAACCAGGTATGCATACGATCGTCAAGCACGTCGATGCGTGTCGTTCACGTACAACGGTTGCGGTGGCAATTTGAACAACTTTTCAACCATGGAAGACTGCATACAAGTATGTTCGAAACAATCCATTCGCCAATCTGCAACCACGTCTTCAAAAGATGAAGAAAGTGAAAATTGATTTCAATTCATTTTCACGTTCCTGCTCTTTCTTCTTCATAAATATACATATATAGACCAAATTGAACAATTTTCACTCTGATAAATTGAACTGAATTATCACTGCTTTTTCTCCACTTAATTATTTATCAATTGCACTTTGCACACTTCATTTCTGACACATTGTAATTAAATCAGCCTTACAATTAATTCCATTCATAAAAATAAATACTCTTTTCTCTTTCTGTTCTCCAAAACATTCTTACTTGCATGCAATGCTGAACACAATCTTTCTTTACTGGTGAAGAGTTAGCTATTTAATTTTATTATGTTTACCAAAATCGTATATTTAGCCAGCAGCAGAAAATTCTAGTGTTCAACAATCAAAATGATAATTGAAATCGAAGCAAAACGTCCCATTGGACCAATAATGACTGTTACTACTAATTAATTAGCTGAATGTCCTATAATAATCAGCCTTCTTCTTCAGATTAGTCAGAAAAGTTTCACTTTGCTTTTTTCACCAAAAACAACTAATCCTCAAACAACTACTCAGCGTCAAACAAGCTATTATATTGTTCAACATCAGCAAAACGAATGATGATGATGATTAAAACAATTTCGCATAGCTAATAAAATTTTTAATCTTGATTACTTTTTAATCCATCAAAGAAATGTTAGAGTTCTACACTATTTCAACAGGCTCACTTTTTGCTTCATGCAAATGATCCTATTAAATCAATAAAAAGAAGAAGAAGAAGAAGAAAATATTAATAAAAAATCTACTTTGCATCCTGAATTAAATGACGAAAAACTGCATAATGTTAATTAAATAAATATGAACGTCAATTGCATGAAAATATGTCAGAGTAATCAATCAATTGTTAAGAAGCTTATTAGCGCCTACCAGTTGACTATTATTGAACAAAACAACAAACAAATGCTTTAACATTTGACAAATGAACATTAGTCTTGCTTGATAAACAGATGATATCTGCTTGTTGCTTTTTTTTCCTCTTTCAATTGAATCAATCAACGTTTAAGCTGATGAAACAAAACTACTACTAGGCTTGTTTTCCCTCTACAATAGACGTAAAATCTACCAGAAATGATTAATCACTGTAGGACAATAGGAGTGGACAACATACTACATTTATTTGTTTGTCCGGCAAGTTCTCATATTTGACATTATTGCAAAAATTGTGTCGTCAGCCTCATTATATAAGAAGAAATGTACAAGCAATGGACAAGCAACAACAACTATCCACGCCTACATTTACGCAACAACAATGGCATCAGCACAAACACCAGTGGACTCTGTGTTAAGCAAATTATCACTATTACTATTCGCAGTGCTGTTGTTTTTCAACGGCAAAGGTAGGCACAGGTTTATACATGTGGATTTGTTTCATAAAATAATTTTCAAATGAAACTGTTTCTTCAAAAATTAACATGAAAAGCTTTCTGTGAAGCATCGAATGCGTTCGAATACTCGTGTCAAAGGCAAGCTTACAAGGAATTCTGTTCAACTGGTTTGAAAAGTCAATTTGTCTGGCGTTGGTATGTCGACAACGGTGAATGCCATACCTATCCCTATGGCTATTGTGCTGGCGAAGAAGAGGCAAACCATGTCGACAAAACGATTCGTTATCGAAAAGATTGCATCGCTCATTGTATTCAAAATACTGCCCAACATGACAAATATCGTAAATATCGTAAAAATCGTAAAAACACAAAACTTTTGCACTAAACTTTGTACATTGCACATTGCATTAGGTGTACGAACTGCTAAAAATGATCGCTTCAATTACTCGTCTGAGAAAACCAACTCCCCAACTGCACGTGCAGGTATATGTGTGCATGTGCATATATAGAGATGTGTAGATAAATTTAGCATTGCTCCAAGTGATGAGATGTCGATTAAATGAAATTGATTTGTTTGCTTTTCAGGCGTACAAACTGATGATGATAATAGCAACAACTACTACGAGCAACAGTGGACAAAACCTGCAACAAATGGCTACGATGTAGTGGTAGAACGAACGAACCGTTACACACAACCGAATTCATTGGTCAGAATTCTTGGCGCCAGTTCTGACCCCAGAGAAATAGAAGAAAATAGCAGTGGTGATGCAGCAGAAAATGAAGATGTTGAAGAAGAATTCAAAGAAACTAGCAAATCAACTGAACAAGGTAACAATGTAAATTGAACATGTTGACAGGCAATGATGATGTTGTGAATGTTTCAGCAAATGGTTCCAAGTCAGTGAAATACAGCTGCAACCGGCTACCTTACAGAGAACAATGTAGCACAGGTCTACCTAGCCAATTTACCCTGCGATGGCATCTGCACAACGGCGAATGCATCTCCTATCCGTACGGTTATTGCAACGGAGTGGACAACGTCGAAGAAGATGCATCCATTCGATACAAAGAAGATTGTGAAATGATTTGCATACATCATCAAAAGTTGAACATTATTCCTGGCCAAAGGCCATTCCCGAATTGAATTGAACTGAATTGAAATCATCACCTATCAATATTAGTATTATTACTGCTATCAAAAGGTAAATAAAAACTGAGAGTTGTCTATATTGGGCTTTTGGCTGAGCAAAATTTCAACAATCGAATCGGGTCATAAATATGACAAGTCTGACAATGACAGAAGTATTGCTAATTTTAAAATAGGCTAACAAACCAGCGCCTGCAGTAAAATTGTATTGCAAACTAGCTTCAATTGACAACAACGGACAAATCGTTCTTCAACCTGATCATCAATGCAGAAATTAAAATAAAAGAAACAAAAGCAATATGTTCATCAGAAGAAAACCCACAATTCACACGTCTAGAAATTTACATACATACATACACACAAGTACCAATGGACGACTCATCTGTCGTTACAACGTGGACAATAAATGATGAACATGAAAATGAAGAATAAATATTAAATTTTGATAAGTAATCAAAGTTGATCATATTGAAGTGAACACTTCTCGTCAAACGCTGGGCAATGCTCAACGCTTGTCCATTTGATTTCATTTTATAAATTCTAACACAGAGACAATCAAAGAAAATAACCTTGTAATAATTATAACAAAGTGTATGTACAATTTAAAAATTGCTTAATTTATCAAAATCGATCAACTGCTTCATTTTCCACGTCTTTTTCTTATAATCATCATTATTATTATTATTTGAAAGTACACAATATTCCAAATGATAAGCACTGATTGATAGATGATTGAACTATAAAAGGTTTTCTTTCTTTTTTCCAATTTCCCATAGATGAAAATGAAATTTCTTCTCTTTTCTTTACTTTTTATCCAATAATCATATCAAATTGAGATAGTTCACTCATTCTTCATTAAAAATAGTTCAAATTCGATAATCAATTAGAGATATGTAAAAATTCATCCAATACATTGAACTTAAATTGGGTTGCGTTGAGATGAAAATAAATATTCCAAGAGAAGTTGTATGATGATGGATGAATGGAAAGAAGGAGATAAATATATTTTCATTCCATTTCAATAACGTTAGCGTTGCTAAAACTTTTGCGTTGCAAAGAAGCAGTTGTTTGAAATGATCAGCCGCAATATATACGCATAAATATGCATTTATGTAGGTATGCATGTGTGTGCGTGTGTCACTAATTAAAAGTTGGTGGTTCTTAGTGACGCAATGGAAGAAGAAAGCTGGTTCCGGTTGAGACCAATCCCGGAGTTAATTGATGCCTGAGTGCATGTTCATATTGTTTGATTGTTGCAAAAGAGAAACGAAATTGAACGTGTGTGTACGCAACAATCGGCGCTGAATCGAATGAAAAGCGAAAAGATTCCACGCGTTCTCAGCCCCATCCGGCTCTGACGAAAACTGATGCTCAGCTTTCTCTCTTTTCGCTTCGTTCGTTAGTGAAATTCCGCTGCAAACCTAGCCACCACTCACAAACCAAGTCACTCAACACCAATTCGTCTCTTAAACAAACTAATAGACCAGTATATATATATGTGTGTGTGTGTGTGTGTGTGTGTGTGTGTGTGTGATGCACATACTCATATATAAATAAATTAATTCATCGCTTGTTGCAGCATCTCATTCTTCCACGTTACTTATTTTCCTTCTTCTCTTGCCTCATTTCACTTGCACTCGCTTTCAAAAGAATCAACACAACACCAATCAAACATGTATCGACCATGGTATTACAAACGCAAATGTCCAATGTTTTTCGACTTTATGCTGCCCGTGTACAAAAGTGTCTATTCAATAAAGTAAGACTCGATTTTCCCCACAAACCGACAGACAGTGCTGTATACAGTGTAGAATGTCGATTTTAATTTTTAGGCATTGCCTGTTGTTCTTCTCTGTCATTCTTTGGCTGGTCGGTGCATTGACGTTGCTTTGTGTTGTGATCGCCTGTAGCGCAGTTCACTGCAGAGCGTAGTAAGCAATTTCCATTCGAGTGTTGAAAATAATCTTTCCTACATAGCGCAATGATAATTCTGTTTGCACTCTTTCTTCCTGTGCCAATGCATTGCATTGCAAAACAAATCTTACGTTGATCAACAGAAAATTTGCATAACTCACATATTGTCTCTTTAATATCGTAGATACTGTTGTTGTCAGCGTTATCACTCTATTACTAATTGATCAATTTCCACTCATCAGTGTGAATTTCTTTTCAAAAAAAATACAAAAGAGTTTTTTTCTTTTTCAGTGCTGCTGGTTTGAGTCCGTTAGCATGCTTGTGCATGTGGGTGGGATATTTTCTGTTCCACTGCGCCTGGGGTTCGCATTTGCTGGATCAGCCAGAAGAGGAAGAGACAGTCAGATCGCCGAGTGCAAAGATGCAATCGTCTGCGCACATACCGACCGCGTTGGAAGTTGAAGAACAAGAAGAACTGGAGAACAGTTCCCCATTGACGACCAACAATTCGCATACGGTCGGCTATTGGAAATTCGTCGAAGAAGAACCATGGCAAATCAAATGCAGTCGTGATGAGCTCAGATGACAGTGTCTCTTTTCTGACCCGTTTAGAACAATTCCTCAGCATCCCTCATTCAATTGCCCATTTCTGAATCCCACAATTCCTAGTAGTGTCACTGTTTTGGTGAAAAAATACATATTCTTAAGATGAGAGAAGAACAAACTTACAAAATTTTTTTGATCTCACACTCACAAAACAACTGAACAAAGCTGCGACCAATAAACAAATGAATTTGTTTTACGTATACGAATAAAGGGAAAACATACGCTAATTTTGGACGATCACGATCAAATCCATTCTACTTTCAACTGTTGTTCATGTGTAAAATATTCAAAAAGAAGAAGAAGAAGAAGAAGAATATGCTTCAACCGAGAAAAAAGCAAAACCAACTATTCCTCGTCAAAGCAGACCTACGAATTCTGTTGAGCCAAGTGGACAAAAAAAAGAAACATTTTCCGCTGTACATAGTGATCAAGTGAGTTGTGGAAAGAAAAAATCATTCACTTACCAGTTTGTTACAAGAAGAAAAAAATGGTAGTCGACACGGCGCCATTTGGAACCACAACCAATCGAAACGCACCACAAGCAGCATGCTATCAGCAGTGGTGAAGCTTCATGTCGAACAAATTTCAAATCTCCGCACTCAGACGACCGTTCGTTCAAACAGCACGTGCACAACTGGTGTTGAAATTCAAATTTAGTTTACTGTACTTTTCGTAAATACAATTCAAGTTTCTGTAGTACAAAATTTCAATGACCTACTTAAAAAGTTTTTGAAATTTCAACTGTTGAAAACAAATAATGACAAAAAATATTGAAGCTTATTTTTTAATGTTAATTTTAATCAAAACAAAACAAAACAAAAAATTAAATAAATAACAAGCGATAAATGACAACAAATTTCATTTGCAATGTACAAGACGACGTCGGAGTAGTTGTAATTTGAAGCAAAATTTACGCAACGGTTGACGTTGTTGACAAACAGAGAACAGCTTGACAATCAAATTGCTGAGAGAAGCCCAGCCGGCGGAACAATTACGGTAAGTTTCGAGCAAATAATTTTCAAAAATTGACAACAACACATCCGAGCAATGTTTGCGATGTTGAAAAGCACGCAGGAAACAACGGCCAATAGCGGACCAGCAGTCGAGCAACAGTGTTCGACTGAGTGTTCGATCAGAGCTGACGCACCCAACAGAAGTTCGAATCGCTTGATCGAGCAGTTGGACACGCAGAGTGGGCAGTCGATTGCTGGCATCGACCAAATGAACAACCAGTTGAATGACCAAATTCGCCTCAACTGTGGTCGAACGTTGAACTGACCGACTGGTGGTCGAAACCCACCAGACGAGCAACCGACGTCGTCGTGAGCATGTCGGGAAAACAGTGATCAGAAGCCGCAAACTGGCATCAGTGTTCGCCACAAGTTTCGACCAGTCCAGCCACAAGAGCAACGATCGTTCGACGCACAAACTAGCCGAAGCTAGAGGAACGCGACTGGCGGCCAACAGAATGTCGAGCACGCGTTCGAGCACAGTCGACTGGTCGCACAAAGTGGAACCGGCGTAGGCGAGCAAGTGCTTGAACACCATCGAACGGCAACAAGCGAAATAATCCACTTTGGTACGGATACCGTCGGCCAACAAGTTCAACAGCCACATACGTTCGTCAGTGCGTTGCTGGTGCTGTTCAGACGAACTGTACATCAATTGCAGAAAGTTGGGCACGTGGTGCAAGTCGACAAATGGACGAATCAGAAGAAAAGAATTCACAACTGGATAAGCTTGATTGGTCGGTTCGAACAGCAGAGCTGTAGCCCTGGCGAAGAACAAAGTGATCAAAAACGGCAATCGTTCGTTGTTCTCATGTTCCACACTCGCTCGAACCAGATCGATCACGTGATTCAACTGGGCTTTTTCGTAGAATTCAACACAGCTCGCATCCAAGCGCTGCTGAAAGTCCAACAACACTTTGTAAGCCATGGCACGCAAGGTGCAATCGTTGAAACTCAACGCCGTCAAAGCCAAACCCAAACAATGTTTGGTGGCAAATTTTCTGCAATCCAACTCCACATCCACTGACACCAGTTTCAACATCAGTGGCAGAAAAAATCTAGCATCGTACAAAGCACAATTGTTGTCGTTCGACGAATGAACGCGTCTATCAACGACGTTGTGCAAATCCAAAGACAAGTTCAACGGCAACTGGTCAACTGTGCGTCGCATTCGATCCGCTTCAATGGCATTCAACACATCGTCAGATGACGGGCGGTTCCACAACGACGGACCAAGCTTGCGCCAGTTGACGCAAAACCGAAGTGCCTCGGCTGACCAAGTGAGCGGATAAAATGCGCTCAAATCGACCCCACAATTTTCGTACAGTTCAATCAAAGCCAACAGTCGGACATCACTGGGCGCCAACGTTGCCCGGTAAGCGCCCAGCAACACGCTGATGTGCCACTGTTCGACAACCGTCGGCTCCACCTGAACACAACTGTACAAAAGATCCACAATAGCCAATTTCAGTTGATCATTTTCACCGAACAACACTGAAGCTCCAAACTGAGAATGACCGAACACCATCGCCACTACCGGCACCGCTTGCCGACAACGAATCGGCCAACGAAGTACGATCGATTCGAGCAATATCAAATGTTCGACACTGTCAAACCGATCTGCAAGCACCAGTTGAGCCAAACGAACCAATTTTTCCCACGGTACTTCGGCAACGACAGCTTCCACCCGTTCGCTGAACAACGTCGCCAACTGCGATTCGAACTCAGTCCTTTCTTCGTTCGACATACAATCCAGCAACAAATCCACCAACTGCACGGCACTGTCCGACCAAACGTGCTGCAAAATTGGCAACAATTTCACCAAAGTTGTCGTCCTTTTGTTGCTGCACCACAACGCAACGTCATTTCCATTCACAACCAAACAAGCATACTGGAACAACTGCTCCACGAGCGGATATTCACGACTGGCCAGTTGAATTGCCAAATCGAACAATTGTTCATTGCAATTTTGAATTGTTCGAAAGTCACTTTTGTACAACTGAAAAATAACATCCAAATGTCGTTTTTCAGCTTTATCCATCACCATCAACACGACATGCAGCAAAGAGTGTCGAATAGTACCAGCAAATGCTCGTTTGTCGATTATCCAATTGCAGAACAGCAAAGCAACATCTGCACCGGTATCGAAATGAATCAACTTTTGCAACAAATGCAACAACAATTCACGTCTGTCAATTGCAATGACAACTGCTTGCAAAATTGTCCTGGCTAATCGTTTCAATTTCAAAGCATTCAACAGTGGAAAATAGTCAAACATTTTTGCCAACAATGAACAAATCGATTCAGTCAAACGTCGAGGATGACCAAGCACTCGATCGAGCAGTCGAGCAAACGCAGTTGCACAGGGTAACTCGTCAATTCGAAATGCATCTTCAGCGTGGATGATCAGTCGTTCGATCAGTTCGAGCCAAACAATACTGAAAGCTCTGATGTTCAACTCGTTCAAATCAAGCTCGTTCAACACGTTCAGCAGAGTGGATGTTTTCAGAAAAGGTTTCAAAGCTGCAAATGCTGCTGACTCTTGCAAATTGAAGGTTCGTTTGTTCTTCTTCTTTTGCAAAAATCTGCGCAACAATTGCACCGCATCACGATCATCAAGCTCTCCAATACAGTCTGCTAGTGACATGTAATCGACGGTGTAGTGCAATTTTCGGAACAAATATTTGTAAAGATGCTTTTGCACTGGTTTCAAATCGAAGAAAAAGTTCACAAATCTCTTCTCTCTGCTTCTGCACAACATGCGTTCGATCAATTCGAGCAGCAATTGTTCAGAGGCAAATTTTCTCTCCTCGGCCAAACGCCACAAATAAGTCAAATGCAAAAACTGGCAAATGTCGTACTCACGCAGAGAGTCAATTCGATCCAGCATACAATTTCTCATTTCATCAGCAGGCGTTACGTTCAAATTCAAACCCAGCTCTTGCAACAACTCAAATTTGCCGTTCAATTTTCCTTCAGCAAGCAATGCTTGATGTTCATCGACAATTTTCTTACCAATACTGAGATCACTGTTCTTCAAAATGATCAAACAATCCGTCCAACTGCCCTTCTGCGACCAAAGCACCGTTCGAAATGCTTGAAAAATTCGATCCTCCATCGTCGCAATCGAGCTCGAACTTGACTTGCGTAAGCTGTTCAAGCAGGCGTGCAAAATCAAACTATTTTCAATCCGATGCTGATCAGCTTGTTGTAGTTGCTGTTGGAATTCATCGTCAGGAAGTTGGACCAGTTCCAGCAAATTGGACAACACATCGCTCTGTTGCAGCATTGCTTCGAATTGTCCGTAAAAATTGATGAACACATCACGCATCACAATTTCGAACCACTGCTTCAGCTCGACACTGTAACGATGCATCAGCACGTGCAACCAGAGTCGAACTTCGAACAAACGATTGGATAAATTCTGATGCAGCTTGCAAAGTGAACAAAATGCGTCATCCAATTGTTGTCTTTCTTGCTCATCAGCATCGTCGTAACATTCCAACAAACTGCCAATCACCGACCGTGCACCTTTGCCATGCTTTGCTAGTTCTTTCACATCTACACAACTGTCCGCAAATTTGTTGATCAATCGTAATTTCTGACCAGTGGTCATGTGAGCTTCCATTTTGCTGTAAATTCGAATCAAATCTGTACAAAGCAAAAAATGCTGGTGCAGCCGAGAATACAAGCATACTGCACTGCAAACAAGCTCCACGGTGATTTGTAAAAATTCACTTGCTTCTGACTGACACTTACACGTTCTTGTAAACAAATTCAACAGCTCATCCAAAGTGGGAAAACGATGGAGAAAATTTTCTTTAATTTCACCTTTCAAATTGATTTTCTCATCTTCCAAAACAATATCCACTCGTTTGAACAATTTCAACAGCACTTTGCAAGCTGCAATTGTCAAATGCACATTGGAGCCGGTCAAATAGCGCTTCACCAGCCACTGCATGGCCAGTGATGGCACCACCAGCTCGGAGAGAATGTTGGCGTCGATCACACCGGCACAAAGTGATGGAAGTGAATCAGCCGTCGCTTCAAAAATACACTGCCAAATGTACAACAAATTCAATGCCGCCTGATTGGTTGGACAACAATTTTTCAAATTCAAACATACCGCAATCAAATCTGGACACGTTTGAATCATTCGTATCAACGTTTTCTGCGCTGCAGCTGTCGTTGAATTGGACGAAACGAACGGCAAAATGCTACGATAAACGGTCGCCAACGTGGCATTGCAAATCTGGTCACCAAATCCGTATTTTGGATCGAAAACACTCATCTGCATTATACAACTGCTGAAAAACTTTTCCACAGATACTTGCAGCATCTCTTGAGCAGTAGTGTTATTTTCAAAAAGTGCAAAAATTTGGCAAAGCTTTTTCGTCGTAGACAAGTCGAACAATTTCACCTTTTCCACTTTGCTAATTTCTTCAGAATTTACAAAACAATCACAAACACTGTCCAATGCCTGAGCCAACAGTGCTAAGTCTTCAACATCCGGCAAAGAAGTTAAGAAGAGTTTCAGAGCAAATTTCTCGTTCGCGAGTTTCACTGCAGCACCTTGTTGTTTCAATAATAGAATAAAAAAAGTTACCATTTCTGATAAGAATATTTTCCCACGAAACAGAGAAACTACCGCACTGCGACTGAAATCAAATTTACAAAGCAAATCTTCAACAGCCGCCGGTCCGAGTTGAACACCAGCTTTCAGTAGATGAATAGCTTGACTCACCTGTTGCACAGCAGGACTTTTCAACTGCGCATACAGCTTGTGTGAACTGTTCAAAATGGCACGGAACATCACCAACGCTCGACTGCCATATCGGTCCAGCAGTTCTGACGTTGAATTCACTATACGTTCTAAAATCAACTTGAACACTTCGAACAAGAAACTGATCATCACTGGCTTTTCAACATTTTCCAAACAATTAGTCAGCTCTTCACATGCAGACGAATATTGGAACAATTCGACCACAGGATCAATTGCTGAACGAAATTGGTCGAACAAATTGCACGCATCAGTAAAATACGACAACGCGGACGACAATCCATTACTCCTGCTCAACAATGACAAAAATTGCCTTGCATCGAAATCTTCATTTGTAGTTGATGTTTTTGGCTGTTTTTCACAAAAATTATCATCCTTTTCAAACAAATCAATTCTCCGCTTCATCTCGAACAAAAAACAAACTTATTTTATTTGCAAAAGGTAATGCTGGTATACTGTATGAAATGCAGGTAACATTGCTTTCCAAAAAAATTTTTTTTTGTTATGTTAATATAACAGATTTCTTTTGATTTACCTGAAATCGATTGAAATTATTTAAATAAATAACATATTGTTCTATAAAACCATTTTTTTGAGAAAATGTTCAGATGGACAAAACAGAGTACAAATTTTCAAAATTCAAACTGCCACTCGGATGCTTTTTGCAAAAGAAATTGCACTGGACAAAGACTGCTTTCCGACCCTGGTTCTATTTGTAGGGTCAAAGATAGACGTTGCTAGAATGAATGCTCAGGCAGAATTGTAAAATACGTGCAGCATTTATTTTGTTGCACAGCTTGGTTAGCTGTTCGCAGATGATTAATGTAAAATAATGATCTTTTTCAAGCTATACTTCCTGTACAAGATTACACTGACAAAATTGCCAAGCCAATGAAAATTTGCATAAAATGATCGTTCATTAGCATGCATAGCAATTTAGAAACTTTCCAAACAAGACAGAATGCAGAGCAAATAATTATAGGTGTGTTGGAGTGTGAAAATGCTTTTTAAAAGTTATGTAATTATTTGGTCGTTCAGCTATTATTTCGCAATGAATTTCATTGTTGTTAATAATGCACTCATGGCAGAAAAGTAGAGTACAAATATGCAAATAAAAATGACTGCATAAAAATCGTAAAACCGGTTTCACTGGCCTATTGCAAGTGGCAGTGACAGAAACGGTGAGACTACAGGAGATAAAATGTTGCAAATGCGTGACATACTTTTTCGAAATTATTTAAATTTGAATTTTGAATGGAATGTTTTTTTAACAATTTATCCATAATGTCACAATTTTCATAATCACAACATGCAATACGAGCAGATTCATTTTGATTTGAAAATTTTTTTCATAGATGATCAAATAATTTTGTTTTAATAAATCATAAGTTTTGTAAAATAACAGCATAATAGAAAGCTTTTTATAAAGTATCAAGTTAATGGCAGTATCAAGAAAAGATGCAGCAAGTTGATCAGTTGACAGAAATGCATAAAGTTACTTCATCCGTGTTGTCACAAAACAAAATGCCGTGTGTTATAAAAAATATTTGCATCATTTTTAAAGAATCATTTTTAAAGATTATCCAACTTTTTTATCAGATATAGTTTTTAATTTTTTGATAATACCATGGCATCAGCAATTGCATTGCAACTTCCCCAACGCGTAAACATCATAGTTTGCCAAGTAAGCAGAAAAATTTTGTTCCAATACAAAAATGCTTGAAATTCCTGCTCACCAATGCAATTTTGCATAATTCAAATTCTTCAGTTAAAAAGCTAAGCAACTTTTGTAAAAAGTTAGAAAAAAATTTTATTCTTCAGCAATGCAGAGTCTAATTATTGCAAAGAATATGCTTTTTGTATTTTGTAAAATATTTGGTTAATTTTTTTTAGGCATCAGCATTTTTTATTTCATCATTCGATATTTTTGAAATTTGAAATCATGCTTCTGATTTTCAAGTAAACATCTACGGTACTCTGCGCGGGAATCAGACCATCATTCAGTGAATGGGAAACTCAGTGTTCACGGTGCTGTCGATGATCACGCACGCCCCTGATGAAGTGAAACTTCATGAATCCAGTGAGTATTTCATTTTTTTTCAAATGTTCATTTCAGTTTTTATATGTTTAATTAGTTTTTGAAAAAAAATTATTGTTAAATTTCCATTTTCATTTTCACTCGATGAATTTTTCACTTTCACTTGTTCAAATGAAATTCCACTGCTCCACTGTTGTTGCAAAATTACGTGCCCTAGGCGTAGTTTTAACTAATTAATATCCAATTTTTAATAATTTTTCTTTTTCTTTTTTGAGTAAAAGTTTTCCAGTTAAATTTTTGTAATGGTCGTGGTATTTATTATTGACTAACTAACAGTCTTTGGTCACGTTCATGGCAGTTGTCTTTTCTGCAGCTTTTTTGAATATCTATGTAAAATTGTACTTTATTTCTGTTTTACATATATCATTCCTTATTTTATTATTTTTGCTGCAGCACCACTTGTTTTTGCTTCAATGTTTTATTTTATTATTTTTTATCTGGTAATTTTATTTTTTTATCTTCGTCAATTTTTTGTTTGTGACTGTTTGTAAAATTCATTTCTTATCAGTTGATAGCGGTTGTAATAATATGAATATTTTATCATTTCATAAATTGGTTTAGGTTGATTATCATTTGAAGTTTTTTACACTGATTGAGAAGCTTTAAGCTATTATTTTGCTTATGCATTAGTAGAGAGAGAGAGAGAGAGAGAGAGAGATAAGAAGCAACAGAGTGCATGAAATACTTTGTGCCATTCTTGCTCATATTAAGTTTCACCTTCTTGACAGGCTGGCTGGTTAAGAGATGTTAACTTTGAAAGAGTTGTTTTTTGATTGATTTTTTTATGATTCGTATTGTTCTCCTCAGTTAGCAGCGGCTTGCTTATAATTTATCCAGATCAATTTCTTTCAATGTTCACTTCCTATTTTGAAGGCGATGCGATTGATCTATTTTATTCTGTTTCTGATAATTCCTCATCGCACAATTATATATTTAAAGGCGCATAATTTTATCATTAAACAGACAGTTATATATATATATATATATATATATATATAGTTAATTTTAATTGCTGTGTTGTTGTCATTTTACATCTCTCTGAGTAAATAATAATAATAAATATCACATTGGTGACAAATTATCAACGTCAACATCAACAGCAGTAGTAAATAGCGCACATTCAGCAGTTGTTGGCTGCATTGAATATTTTCCTCATTATAAAAGACTGTTATCATCGGTTAATATTGTGAAATGACGAATGCTTTTTCTTTTTTGAATACATTTTTCACAATATTTTTTATTTGTTTGTTTATTAGAAAGAAACATGGCATTTCTGATGAGCCAAAATGAACTATGCTTATATGTCACTGTTGTTACAGAATTGCTGCTTCACATCTGACGAAGTTTACCCAACAGAAAAGAAGTTAGCAACGCCGACGAGCAACAATCAGCTACAATACAATAGAATATAATTCTTTTTCCAGGTAAGGGAATTTTTCATTTTTGTTTCAAATTTTTGCTGTGCATATTATTATATTGGGCTAGTTGATCTGTGAGGTGAATTTTTCTGATCATCTTCATTTTGTGGTCAAAGAATTTAGTGTTTGCTTCTTCTCTTCTCTTGTTGACACTATCTCCAACATGCTCTGTGAGGCCGGTTAGTTCTCTGTGCGTGTATTTATTACTTCAGTGCTCTGTTCAACATGTTGTCAGTGTTGGTTATGATCATAATTTATGTTGTCACATGTTGGCAACAACTTGCTGGCAAGTTTCAAAATCTTGAGTATTGCCGCTTAAACAAAAAACTGTAGAATGAAAGGTAGTCGAGAGAATTGGTTCAATCTTGGAAAGGGGAATAATTTTTGTGGAATATTTCAAATCTTTATTTTACTTGAGGCATGCAAGTTTTGCACCGTTAAACTCAGACCATAATATGCAATAATTGAAAAGAAAAAGAAAGCTTAACCCAGACAAAATGCCAATAAAAATAGAGTAACAAACATACTCAAAATTTGTGTGGCGTGAGAAACAAAAACGAGCGGGCAGTTTTTGCGCTTGTTGCACACTGAGTAGTTATATAAATTTTCCGGAAAAAACTTCAACAAGACAAAAATAGGGTCTGGGTGTCGAGGGATTCGGCCTGAATAATAGTGAAGAAAAAGAAACATGCATATATGTATATATATATATATATATATTGGAAGAATTATCAACATCGATCGATGTTCGTCACTTCGCAGCTTTGACCGCTTGCCAATGAAGCACAAAAAGATATAAATGGAAAAAAAGAATAATATTCGACAGAACATTTTCAACATTTCGATACACTTCAAATGGCTTGCTTCTTCATGCCAATAGTGTCGCACAAAGATGCGAGTTAAAACTGGAATGTGCTGGAACAAAGCAGCAGAAGCTAACTGTTCAACTATACAATAAATATAATACATACATACATGTGTGAATGAACATTTCGATGGAGTATATGGAAGAATAAAAGAGAGAACAAATAATAATAAATATACATATATACAGATATAAATAGACATCAATGAAGGAGTGTGTATACAAAAAAGCATTATAAAAAAGAATAGCAGCGTGTGAAATCAATAACAACGCCATACCGTGTGTTGACAACTTTAGTATATGGAAGCCATTGAATTTTTTCAATATGCCAACCACACGTCGTGCAGAAGAATAATATTGTATATATTGAACATTTTGAGCAACTGTTCGTAGCAAAGGGAGCAAAAAATATCTATTCCATTTTCCATTCACCAAATACTACACTATGTCAGTCGAAGACTAAATAACAGCATCGCTCTTAGTTGGTAACTGTCGTATAAACTTTGAATTTGTCGAAATTGCTGCATCACTTCTCCTGCAACTACATCTACACATATAGATGAGCATCGCTGATTGCAGTCACAGAAAGCATATATATATATATATATATATATATATATATATATATATATATATATATATACATGCCGTTGGTAGTGGATATGGACGCAAAAACAAAAACAAAAAGATAGACGGACAATTTGTCCAAGATGTCCAAGGTTTCGCATTGTGAAGGGTAGGCAGTATTTATCCCGATATATAAGAAAGCGAATACGATGAATGACGACAACCGACATGCTGAATGTTGTTTTGTGAAATTTCGACTTAACAAAGAGAAAAATATGCTAATAATCAAATTAATTCTGTACAGCCTTTGGCACGGAATACTCCACAGTTTGCAGGGCACCGATGCACAACAGCGAGAGCAAACTCGTGACTGTTCTACTTGAATTACTGTGTTCCAACGCAGCACACTCGCTGACTGATATTGCAAGCAAATACTTTGGAAAAATATGTAGATATAGAAAAGCACATGTGGATGTGTAGAAAAATAATAGACAGACAGATAGATAGATGATCAAGAAGAGAACCAAAAAAAATACAAGTTACACAGAAGAGAGCTGCTTGGTTTCTTGTTTTGTGCAGCATTTCATCTCAACTGAACCATCATAAATTTATACAGTTGAATAGAAGATGTTGTTCATGAAGAAGGAAAGCCGTGATTTTATTGAGCAGAATCTATAAAGATGACATAATTTGGAAAAAACATTAATCACACATAGATGGATGACTGATTACCTTCCAGAGCTGCTTCTGTGATGCTGCGACACAGTTGATCCAAACCTGAGCTAAAATTGATCGGATCCCAAGTTGAATTATTGATATCTGAAATGAGAGAATTGCTAGCCGAGTGACGACGACCCTGGTTGACAAAACCGTTATCCGACAAGCCAATATTGCGCTTTGTTGTATTTTCGAAATTGGAAGCGCAATTATTCCATGATGAAAGCTGATGATCACCTGGAAAACGAGCAAATTAATGTTGGAATTGATAAATAAATTGCTCAACATACTGGAAAAAATGAAGGAATTTTTTTCATCCATAATTGATGTTGCTTGTTGAGGAACTGGTGTAGTTGTAGAGAACATCGGATTCACGTTTGTTGCATAGTTGGAAATGGAATGATGATGATAATGATGATGATTATTATTATTGGCTGGCTGCATTTCAAACGCGTTTGTCGACTGCATTGCAGCAGTTTGAGCAGTGGGACGTGCATAACTGTTGTAATTGCTGCAAGAGATCGTAAGCGGTTTTTCAGCTTCTGCAACACGAGCAAATTCCACGTTGACTGCAGGAAGTCGGTTGAATCGTTGTCCATCGACGGGTCTGTTTGAACGCTTATTTTTCGCAGTACGTTTGACATTCGACTTCGATGCCAGGTCATTCTGCATAATAATTTATTGGAATAGATTATAAAATATGCAAATTTAAAATTACATTTCGACCGTTGTTGTTGTTGTTGTTATTGTAGTGCTGAATGGACTGCAGTGAGAATTTCCTTTGTGCGTGTTGTCTTCGTTCTCTGTTATTGTTAGGGATACTACTGCCGCGCATCCCGTCGTTCGCCATCGCGGCTTTGGACAGGTACAGAATTTTGCGTAATTCATGTCTGCAGTTTGACAATCTTTTCTTTTGTGCTTCTGTGAACGCTGGGTGATTGGCGCACTTTTCCATTATTTCTGTACAAATTTGAACGCAGTCTTCTTCAATTTCTGATGTGACTAACAGTTGCGTACAGACTGAAAATAATTTTTGAAAACAACTGCAACAAATATATATATATATAACATATTTCACTGACTCTTTCCTAAAATTCGAGTGAAATGAGCCGGGATGTTATCGTCATCTATTTCATCTGGCAGTGATTCAAAGCCTTCAATTTTTTCCTGGAAAAACATGAATAGTAATAATTTATTGTGCATTTAGTAGTAATTTTCTGCTATTGTATAGTGTGTCTTACTTGATCGAACTCAGTTTCACCGTCGTTAGGAGGATAATAGCAGCGAATTGGAGACAGACAGATGCATTTCAGTTCATTCAAAGTGGCTCTCAGGCTGCCTGACTGATAAAACCCCTAAACATCATCACTCTGCTTTAAAAAATATATCATGATTATCGCATATATTTCCTTCTACCTCCTTTTCCAACTGTTTCAGTGTTTTGGCTCGTTGTTTCAGTTTTTCAATGCTCAACACGATTTTCTTCCGCGCACCTTTCGTAACTCCCTTGAAATTGAAAAGTTGAAATTTTTGTTGGAAAACAAACAAACAAACAAACAAATACCAGAGCTTCTAACTTTTCTTCACTGAAAGTCATCATGTCATCGTAGCTGATTTTTGAAAACAATGGAGTGTACTTGTGTAAACGGAGCATTTTCAGCCATTGAGGTATATCTTGAAAAAAATGAAAGAGAGAGATGATCAGTCATGATAAAAAGCATTGACCGAAATGCCCTACCTCTCATCGCTTCTTCAGCAGGTTCGAAATTCACTGCATTTGCAAAGTTCACCTTTGTCGCTGCTGGACTGTTGTTTCGTCGATAATTGTACATATCCGCCAGATATCTACAATAATCGTGATGAAGAGAAGAGATAGTTTCAGTGAAAAGAAGCAAAAAATTATTTCAACTTCTCTTTTTTACCTCGAGTCAAAGTTATTCATCAAAGTGAACACATCTCCAGTGTCGCCGCTTTCCATGTTCATATGACCTGACGGTCCTGGTCGACAGTGATAATTAGTACCATCGGTGTTGTAAGAGGAATTGGATGTAAATGATGATTTCTGCGATTGCTTGTTCGCCACATTTGGTTTATTAATTCTGACCATATTGGCATTGAAATCGTTGTTGGTGAAAAAGTTGTTGATATGATGATTATTCGGTGTTAGCAAACAACGATTCTGACAGCAATGAGATGGTGGTATGGATGACGGTGGCGGTGCTGTTGCCGCGGTTTGCATTGGTGGTGAGTCGAATGTTGGAATTGGATTGAGACGTGTTGACGATAATGTAGAAACTGAACTATTATAGTCTTGTGACCATGTACCACGTCCCTCAGATTCGTGATGTGAAGAGCATCTGTTGCGCAATTGGGATTTATCTACAACTGATGAGGATAACAATTCATCGTGAACATTGTTGTTGTTGTTGTTGTTGTTGTTGTTGTTGTTCACAAAATCTGATGTATGTGGTGATTCTTCATCAAACAAGCCTTGTGGCAAATAAGGCAATCCGTTGAAATTGTCATTTGGAGATATTCCGTCAAAGCAACCGTCAAATATTTGCTTGGCTGCAACTTAAACAAGAAAAAAAGATGCCATATCGGTTTTCAGTCAGAATCGAGCTTTTGCTTACTTTTGAGTAATAAGCGTTCTTCGTCCAGTATAGCCGGGTGTATGAGAAAATGCAGAATCAACTGCATGCATTCGTCTTTATCAAATTCATTAGCCGAGGCTGCATAAATAATCTACGAAACATATCATACGGTATTCATGTTCAACGATTTTATCAGTGAAGAAAGAGAAATTTATTTTCAAACACAAACAAACTTACCTTGCTTAAATGTTTCAGGTAGATGATTTTTGCAGGCGTAGAATCAATCTTCAACAGGGACAAATGACGCAGCAATATTACCGCTAATTTGCTAACGGGAGTTCGGGAAAACAGATTCAACAAGTATACTGCAATAATAAAAACAACTGTTGTTGCTATGTCACTCATCTATTTTTTTTCTTCACTAATGAATAATTCTATTATTCTCTTTATATCCCTCTATATATCTAGTTGAAGTGAAAAGCTTTAATCAGTATTTTCACGCTTCGAAGGCCAAAAAACAAAAAATTATCATGCAGATTCGCATGCAAATTTCATATTCTCGCAGCAGGGATGAGTTTTAGTAGCACTGTTCAAACATCCCCGAGGGTTTTACTGCGTTGCAAAATTCACGCAATAAGTCAATAACAGGTTTATAATAATAATGATAATAATAATAATTTCTCTTCCTCATATGAGCTAAGCTTCACCTATTCTTGATTGTTTACTTTGGCCCATTTCAAAATCACACGTACAAATGACGAGATTGAAATGCGAACGATTGTGGGTAAAGAAAGTGCAAATTGTTGTGTGTTACTACTTACTTACTTGGATAATTACAACTTTGAGCACAAGAAAATGAAGAAAAATTAGAATATGATTGTGAAAAATTGTGCGATAGTTGTTCAGTATAGGCAAAATAATTTTTTCATTTCAAAATACGACTAGAGTGGCGCTCGCTGGCTGGCTGACTGGCTGGCTGGCTGGCTGGCTGGCTGGTTGGATGTGTGAGGGGTGAAGAAATTGTTAAATGAAAACAGACGACGCTTGAAATGAATGAATGTATCCGTACTTATGAATCGCACTATTGAGATTGTGATGATGATGATGATTAATGAGAACAGCATCTTCTCGTGTAGCAAATATTGAATGAACGAACACACTGAACAAACAAAGAAATTTCCCCAATATTCGTGGGGTTCGACTATTCAATATATGCAAATTTGTCTCTCAGTGTGCTTGTGTGCGTAGCAAAACACTGCTAAGGTTGCGGTTATAAATTCTTGAACAGCGCGATAAATCCCAACAATATTGGAGGAGATGGGACAACGGGATGGGATGAGGAAGATGTTTTTCTTATATCGTGAAATAAATTTAAAAAAAAATAACAACAGTCGGTGGTTTCGTTAAGCTATTCATTCAGAAGCAATTATTAGCGCAAGCTAAAGTTTCAGTTTGGTTGTGACTTTTTTGGTTGTTGTCAGTTTACGGTAGAAGCAGTGAAAAGCAAAAACACTACTTACCCGGGTCGTTGGCGTTGCGTTCCATTTCATTTCCTCCGTCTGGTAGCAGCAAGCCACCAACTTGGTCGTGTAGTTGCCGCGGGTGTGTCGCGACGCCGCCGGCGCGGGATGAGAAAGAAGAACACAGTGCTATGGGCGTACGGTCCTGACAGCCCGGAGGGGTTGTTGCTGAGGGAAAAGGGCGTGGCGCGGTTGAGCCGAACGGAAACTGTACCGTTCGGGTGGGGCGAGACGGCGTGGTGGACCACAGGCAGCCGTTGACGCTGCCGTTACCGCTAGCGCTGCCACTGCCGCCCTCGTAGCCGGATGACGAATTGCTACTACTGCCACCCGGAGATAGCAGTGCCGACGTCGTTGTCCAATAGTTGTAGAATGACTGTGAGCTGGTAGTGGTGGTGGTGATGGTAGCAATTCCATTGCTGTTGTAGAAACGGGTCGAGCCATTATAACCTGGATACCAAGCCGAGGCGAATGAATAATAGCCGTTGCGATTTCTTTCCAATGTAGACATGTTTGAATTGGCTTGTGAAATTGGTGTGTTTGTTCTCGTCGATTTTCGACCGCAAACAAACTCTACAGCCAATTTTGTTCTACAAATTCAGACAGATATAATTAGCATTATGATATTATTGTTGTGAAAGAGAGGAGCGCGCGCGCGTGTGTGTCTGTAAGAGCGATGGCTAATGATTAATACGGAAAAGGACCAAATAAGAGCCCAAAATGAATGCACAGTAGATTTGAAAATATTCGCCCACCAACACAAGCATTAAGCTGATACATTAAGTGACGACGACGGCAAGCTAGCCGACCGTCCAACCGGTTGCCTGCGGGCTCAACTGACCAGAGAGATAAAATTGACGGCACCGTAATACGCACGCGATAGGGTGAATGTGCATTCACCGATTGAATCGACCAATCAGCGACCGACAAGCGACCGTCGAATCTGCATACGGATCTCGGTCAACGAATACCGCCGACTTCATCTCTCTCTCTCTCTCTCTCTCCTTGAGTAAAAAATAATAAAAACTGATCTTCTACAAAGATGCAACAACGATTATGATAATCTTTCTTCTTTTGGTTTTTTCTTCTTATCTAGTAGTAGTGAGTAGATGGATGGATGGATGGATGAGATAGATAGATAGATGTGAAGTGGAATTTTGCGTTGGATGCTTTTGAAAATGAGTGACTTTGATTTGCTTTGAAGTTGTGGTTGTGTTGTTTTTTTTTCTCTGGCTCTGGCTCACACTCACACACATACTATGTGTTGCCTGCACAACTTTTTCTTCAAATATTCCATTCATACGTTTCCATCAACGAACATAACATCACAAATGCAACAAACACAAAACAGCTGCCGCGTTTCTGAAAGAAGAGAATGAATGAGAGAAGAATATATATATATATATATATATATATAAGCAACATCCCGACAACTAGTAACTAACACATAACGCTTTAACATATACACTGATAGCAGGCAGGCAGGCGTGCAAAACAAAGAGCAAAAACAAAAGAATAAGTTTGCCACAATGCCTTAATTGGACATCAAGTGAAAATATATTGGACTGGTGTGTAGTATTAATTGATGTGAAAATAAAAATAATAAAAATAATAATAACACAATCAATCTCATGTCATGGCACTTGATGGTAAAATTGAAAACGTGACTGCTGCTGCTCCTGTTGCTGTTGTGTGTATGATGTGCTTGTGATGGAATGAAATGAACGCTCCAAATGGCCTGCAACGGTTGTAGTGGTGATGAATAAGAACAAAAAGTACAAAAAGCAGACCGACAGACAGGTGCGCATACGGTGACGGCGATGGCGTCTGGCGTGGACTTGTTGTTTTTGGCTCATTTCCAAATGTTGTTAAGGAAATTGACCCCGACGGCGGTGCCTTTGCATAACGAACTGGGGGGGGGGGGGGGAGGGAGGGCTCCTAATTTGGTGAAATTGCTTCAAACACAATAAAAGCATTCACCAACGCTTTCTCTTTTTCTCTCTCTCTCTCTCTCTCTCTCTCTCTCTCTCTGTGTGTGTGTGTGTGTGTATGTGGAGACGGCAGCTGCATGTCGACCGCCGTTGACAAATTTTCTTCAAACACCCACGCGCCTGAGGAGAAACCAAGCCACAACTGGTATCTTGGCCCTGACCTAGATGTTCCATGTCTAGCAAGGCAAAGCAGTGAAAAGCGAAAGCGAAAAAATTACAAAAAAGAAATTATCATCAAATATTATAACAAGTGCAAATGTTATCCTTGTTCACGTAATAATCAGGGCAAACGTTAGCTATAAACTTTTGTTTCAAATCAACAGTATGAATCAAGTATTCTGTTCGTCTGTCTGTCCGTCTGTCTGTCTGTATGTCTATCTGTCTGTCCGTCTGGCTGGCTGTCTAGCCGATTGTCTGGCTTCCACTAGTTTTATAAGAACTTCCTACTTATTGAAATCTTGTTTTAGCTTTCGGAAAATGGAAAAAAAATTATTAATAATTAGTGATAAATTTGAAAACCAGACAGAAAAAATTGGTGAAAAAGACACTGTCTGTCAGTGTGTTTGATGAAGTTGACCACGAAAAAGTGGGAAGAAAACGTTCACGGTGGTCGTCGNCGACGACCACCGTGAACGTTTTCTTCCCACTTTTTCGTGGTCAACTTCATCAAACACACTGACAGACAGTGTCTTTTTCACCAATTTTTTCTGTCTGGTTTTCAAATTTATCACTAATTATTAATAATTTTTTTTCCATTTTCCGAAAGCTAAAACAAGATTTCAATAAGTAGGAAGTTCTTATAAAACTAGTGGAAGCCAGACAATCGGCTAGACAGCCAGCCAGACGGACAGACAGATAGACATACAGACAGACAGACGGACAGACAGACGAACAGAATACTTGATTCATACTGTTGATTTGAAACAAAAGTTTATAGCTAACGTTTGCCCTGATTATTACGTGAACAAGGATAACATTTGCACTTGTTATAATATTTGATGATAATTTCTTTTTTGTAATTTTTTCGCTTTCGCTTTTCACTGCTTTGCCTTGCTAGACATGGAACATCTAGGTCAGGGCCAAGATACCAGTTGTGGCTTGGTTTCTCCTCAGGCGCGTGGGTGTTTGAAGAAAATTTGTCAACGGCGGTCGACATGAGATTAAGCTCGTGCGGATAAATTCAAAATTTCATCCATCGATCGATAAAAGTTGGTAAAAAGCGCTTCAATTCCACCGTGTGAAGTGTCGATTTTGGAAAAGGAAATTATTTGAAAATTAATTAATAATACAATGCTTGAATGTAAATTATTAATTTGCCTGTTGCTTCGGTTCAACTTGTACTGTTAGAAGCTGAAATGTGAACACAATTGAACGAATGAACGGGCCGGCGGACGTGTACCGTATAATTTTTGCACCGTACAACGACAATATTTGAGAACACTTTCTGCCCAGCGGTAGCTAGATTTCAAGCTGAGGACAATCTTTTTCTATCCATCTACGAATTCTGAAAATAAATTTTAACATGATGCACATTAGACAATTAATTTTTACAAAAAAAAACACTGAAATTAATATAATTATTGTATAATGTATTATTAATTAATTTTTCGGATATTCAAATTTCAACTCATTGTTGTTGTTGTTGTTGTTGTTGTTGCTGCTGCTGCTGTTGTTGTTGGGTATTTTGAAATTTCAATACAAACTCGAGTGAAAATTGTTTAGGAAAAATAATATTAATGTAACTTATTGAAAAATGATCGTCGGAATTGTGGAATTTTTGTTCTCTTCCACGCAGCATGTTGAAAATTGAACTTGCTTTCGTTTCTTTGTACTTCAGCTTGAAATTCAGCGGCAAAATTGTTGATTGATAGGGAAAAGCATAATTTTTTTTTCTCTACAACTTCTTCTTCTTCAATCGAAATTATGCAACCGTCACACCCACGTCGGGAAATGGTTCACAACAATTTTTACCCAATGTTCCGCGGCACCGACGCCAACATGCGCCACAGTGATCAACAAAAAGGCACTCAAGTAGTATTGAAATTGATGATCATCAAATTTTGCATAATAAAATATAATGAATTGGTAATAATTTATAAAACTGATACGAGATAGTTTTATAATAAGAAAATTGACCAACAAAGAAAAATTTGAATACTCAACATTAGCATATTAGCGAAGTGGAAAAGTCACGTTGTAGACGCCGGTCACCGTTTGTTTTTATTATTATCTTTTTAATGAACAATTTTGAAGAAAATTTTAAAAAAAAAAGAGAACGCGCATTTGTCGAACTGGCTGTACTTAATTGCAGCCGTACAAAATTTATTTCAACGCTCCTCTGTCAAGCATGAATTGAAAACAACGAGCCGGCCACGAAACACGTTTCACAAAATTCTACCCAACAACTGCATTTGCAATGTCCATCCATCCCGCTGGCTTTTCACTTATTTTCACTCACTTTCACTTTTCTTCTTTTCGCTCACATATTTTTCTCCTTTTCATTTCTACAGTAAACTTTCTGATCACGGGAAAATTCACTACTTTTACAAATTTCAAAAATGGTTATTTGAAACAATTTAAATTTCAATCGTGATGATTTTTTTCTTTGAATTTATATGGAGAAACAACCAGCATTTCAGATTTTTTTTACTTGTTTTTTCATTTAAATATATTTTACTGGCCGTACAGGTTATTTTTTCCTCTCGTTGCCCCACCCCTGCCTGTTATTTTTATTTTCATTCAAGAACAACAGACGACTATATAATAATGGCCTAGCTATAAACTTTTCTTTCTTTTTCATCAACATTTCTTCACAATCAATATTCAACGTCAAGGTTGAACATTTTGTTGCGGCAAAATTTAATCCAGTTCACTGAACAGTCGGCAATTCTCAAATTGACCATCAACTCACCGTTTCACTTGATCGCTTTTTTATTTCATAATTTTCAACCAAACTACGACAACACTTAACAATCAGTTTACTGTATTCAGTTTTCAACTTAACTTTCAATTGCTGTTTGTTCAATTTAAAAACGGGTGGGACAATTAAAACTAAACTTACTTTTGAGAATCAAAGTTCAGTAGCATTCAGTAGGGAAACTGTTAAAGCAAAAGCATTGAACAACAGGTTGATGATATGTTTGACCGACCGACCGACCGGTCGCTTGGATACAAGAACGCTTGAAAAAATTTTTTCCTCCTGCAAGTTAAATTTCAATTCTCCTGAACGGTCACATACTGCGCCAGTCACCGTTTAGACTGAGGGGTGTTCAATTTCAGCGACCAATTATAACGTTTTTTTTCAATCTGTTGAATGTGTGATTAAATTTTTTTTAAAAAAAGTAACTTTGATAAAGTAATATCGATGATATATGGGAAAATGTGAAATTAATATTTGTTAATTCGATAAGCTGAAAGGTGTTTTGTTCTTAAGGAAGAAAAGAATCTGATCGATGCCCAATATCTTTCTATCTTAGGGAAGCTTTTCTCACTTGTCGCAAAGCATTGTGTATAATTAACTTTTTCAAACACTTGTTCTGCTGCTTCAAGTACAGAAAGTGGACAAACAATCTTGTAAAAATTTACCTCTTAATTAAACATTAAGTAATTCTCTTCTCTGGAGGAATTATTGTTTTTTTTTTCTATCATCATGATCAAGTTGTGTCGAATGCATTCATTATTTATGATGATAATTATTTAATAAAAAATGAGTCATCTATCCCGGTGAAAGGAAAATGCTATTATATATAAACTAGCTAACGGATAGATAGGTAGGAAGAAAAATGAAAAAAAAATTCCAAACTTCAACCAAGTGTGCTGAGTTTTTTCATCGGAAATTAATGCATAAGTTAGTTCATTTTAAATATTATTATTTCATCGCAGTTCATTTGAATTCAAATCTCCAGACAGAAAACACACAACTGATATTGAATATCATTCATTGAAATATTATTCAGCTGAATAAATGTTTCTGTTTGCCATTTTCATCTTTACGGCCTGGCACAGTGGAATTTGAATACTTTCATTTATAATATGCTACTGTTTCGGTTCTTTTTCCAAAGATACATATCACAAAACTGGTGAAGCATCAAATTGATGTAATTATCTCAAATTTTTTACCATCTCACCAACCCACAGTCATCATTTTAAATACTCTCTATTCTTATTCTAATTATTATATAATATGAAAAGTTTGAAAATGTGAAACTGATTTATATATATATAGTAGTCATTTGCCCGTTCGTACAAGCTTACAACAAACAACCTATGTTATGTTCTAGCATGCATAATTTTCTTTGCTCATGTTGTATAATGAAAATTTTTCTATTTGACAAACTGAATCTGGCAATTGGCCAACAATTTTGTGAAAGGGTAGCTTTTTGAGAAAGCAGATTTTGTTGACTCTTGTCTTGGAATGAATTTCTTCAAATAAGTTTATCAACGCACCTGTATTTGCATTTACAAAGCCGAAAAAGCTGGCGTCGGCTGGTCGCCAAGCTTTGCCCAAAAATGTCTACTCCGCTGCACTTAACAATGTCTGGTCGTGTGCATCGTCTATTTGCTAAGCAAAATGCATAATATTGCTTCAGTCTTTCATTGCAAGCAGTTTGAACAACGGTTCGAAAATTGAATTTACAGATGAAAAATGAATTGCTTTCAACACATAAAAATTACATATTTATTAATTTATGCAAACAATTCTGCGTGTTTATTTTTGATTATTGTCAATTGCGTTTATACTGAAAATTTTAAATTCAATGATCATCATGATTGGTTTATTATTTGAAAACAAGCAACCACAGCTCATAGTAGCAATTTGCAAAAGTTGCAAGTGGAAAAAATATACGTTTAAATAATAAAATAATGAAATGCAATCCGTGAATCTCTGTACATACCTTTTAGTAGTACATTTCCCTGCTAAATACTGTAAGCGCACTGCTACTGTAAATATTAAACAACTGTCTGGCGCCATTTAATTTGCAATGAAATAATTTTGATTTCAATATACACAAAGCTTGGTGTGAGGTGATTTTTCTACACACGTTTTTGGCCAAAAAAAATAAACCGTAATTAAGGATAATTTTCAACTGATGACAATATATTAATTATGAATGAATTATTTTAAAAAATTTTCATCTGAAACTATTTGTGAACATTCTTATAGCAGTTTACAAATTTTAATATATTTATATAGTTTATTTTTTTTAACAAAAAAAATAGTGATATTAATTTTCTTCATGCGCAGGGAAATTTTCTTTTTACAAAGAATTAACTTCTTTTTTTCTACTGTAAATTGAAATTGTTTGTAAAGTTCAAATTTTATGCAAATGTAAATGTGAAGTCACATACCTTCGGTTGGAGATAGTTGCAGTAGGTTGACTTCTGTGTGCAGTTGAATATATGCAGCTGGGGAAGTTGGAGAGGCGAAGAAGATGCAGCTTTTTTAAATTGTGAGGCATTTTCTGAATAATAAATAATAACAGTTCGATTGGTGAGCTAAAATTATGAGGGAAGGATCTGGCCGGATCTCTTTGCCGTTCTTTGCAATCTTCTACAAACGTGTGCATCTATCTTTGCAGTGTAAACATAAATGACGACGAAAACGCGACACACAAGCACACACATATTGGCGCCGTCTAGTCGGCAATCGGTTAGTAATTTGTATCATTTTTGTATTGATTTAAATAGCTACCTTTTGTTGTGCTTTACTGTTGTTGTTGTTGTTGTTGTTGTTGTTGTTTACTTTTTTTTACATAAGCAATAAATAAACAACAGGCTTGAGAAAACATGATGATGATGATGATGATGATGATGATGTGTGGTTCAATTTTGTAAGTTTTCTTCTCCAAACCCGTTCATGTCTCACGTTTGTGACACGTGTCCGTCTTGGGACAAGGTCGCCTTGCCGGCGGGCTTCCACTGAAGCAGGAACATAGATCTTAACTTACCGCCAACAGCCGACCTCGTTTTTCGCATACCAAAGTGTCTCTGATTACAGGCGACGTGCTTCTTCAAATTTTTATCTTCCTACAAAAGCCCAAAATTGAAAATTTGGCTTTTCTTTTTGGTCATCAAGTTTGTACGGCTTTTTTTTAAAAAATATATTCTATTTCGGGCAATTTATTGAAGATTCTGTCATCGATATGAACGGAAAATATGACTAATCATTTTTGCACAACAAAGCATCCATGCAATATGAATAATAAATGCTAAAGGATATAGAAAAGTTATCTTCTATCCAGTCTGGCTGCACAGAGAATACCAATAAATGAAATTCCATTTTTTACGGATGAGTTAATCGTCTCATGATGAACATATCATGCATGCATATACACACACATATATGTATTTTTTTCATCTTTTCGTTATTGCGATTTTTATCTGACCTATTCTACATGTGACAACGTTGGCCTTTTATCTTCACTTTGCTACTTGACCAGAAACAGAAGATAACAGTTCTTTTTCATTTTTGTAATGAATATATAAGACAAAAACAAACAACTTCATATTTTTTGTGAATTTTTCAATTTTTATAGCAGAACAACAACAGTATAGCAATGCTAATTTGCACAGTACAACAGTGTAGTTGCTGGTTTGCTGTAGTCGATCGAAGCATTATTATAATAATGGCTACGTTAGCATATCCACCGCCATAGTTAGTCGCCAATAATTAATCGATTGATTGATTGATTGATTGACCTGCAATATAAATATCATGCTGCAGAGAAGAAATGATGACAACAATTTTTATCATTCCTTCTGTATGGCTGTTGACCAGCACAACAACCACATATTGAGAGAGAGAGAGAGAGAGAGAAAGATTAAGCTGCGTTAGCTAATTTTTGTTTTATTCATTCTTTTGTTGTTGTTTTATCTAAAAATTGTGGGAAAGTTGTTCATTTGTCTTCATGCATACTTCTGCTCCCCCTGTTGTTTCATTCAAACATTTAACCGATGAGAAAATAGTTGAAAGTTGTTGTAAATTCAAAAAGTTTCTTCTTCTCCTCCTTCTTCTTTATAAATTGCAATTTAAATTGCACAATTGCAACTTTTGATAATATGAGCAAGCATGTGAAAAATGATGAAAAAGCAAAAAGTATATTTCCTACTTACATTTTTTGAAGATGAACAATGTCGATTACCGGATATATTGCTTGTGTGCAAATTTTTGTGTTCAGTATCAGTTTGCTGGTTGCGTTCATGGACATGGACTATACTGCATCCGTAACCGTAAGGTGCACAACAAAATGGTTATGAATTGCATCGCGTCAGCAACACAACCCTGTCAGGACCGGCTTCAGACACAGAGCATGCATGATGCACAACACACGAGTCGACCTTGTGTGGCAGCTGCTTCACGTCAGAATGTTCTTCTACTTCTTTATCATCTCGGCATAGATGTTCTGAAAAATATTCATCATCATCATCATCATCACCACATAAAAACAACAACTACAACAACATTCATTTTTTTCCCAGCATGTTGTAGAAATGCACATAGTGAAATAAAAAAAGAAAATATTTTTTCTTTCCATTGTTGACAGCAACATTTCATTGACAATATGTTTTCAAAAATGACAACAACGGATCTTTCCAACGTTTAGCATCTGAAATTTGCACGCGGTGTGAAATTTCAACTTGCCAACCGGAAGTACCTGCTCAGTGGGAGGATATAGGTGGCGTTGGGTTTTAATATCATAAATCAAGCCGGTCGTTGTTTCATGCTAGCGGCTGCTGCTGCTGCTAACTTTTTACTTACTGCCTGCCTTGAACTTTCCATTGGAAAAATCTGAAAGCCAACAATGCATACGACGTGTTTGTCTCTCAGGCCTCTCTGCAATTGCGCTTTATTGCTTTGCTGCTTTCTTCTTCTTCTTCTTCTTCTTCTTCTTCTTGATCTGAGAAATATTTTCAAACCAAATCACCTTTTGGTGTTTCTATTTTTTTTTCTTTTTGATGCTCTTTCTCTTCCTCTTTTTTCTTAATTACTTGATCATTTTTAAAATCTGTTTTGGATAATTGTTGAAAGGAAAAAATATTGAACATCTTGGATTGAAATTAACTCTTCAATTGCCTCTATCCAACATCACTTTCTTTTTAACTGTTCCCTTTCTTCTTCATGGAATCTTTTTTTTTGTACAACTTCAATTACAAAGCAGCATAATGGATGATATTTGGAAAACTTTTCTGTACTAATCGTTTAAACTAAACTATTACTACTCTATTACTATAACTAAACTATTACGTACTAAAACGCTTTTCTGTACTATTACTAGTTAAATGATCAAGTGAAACCATTTTTTTTAAAAAAATACAAAACTAGAACAATTAATGTTCAAAGCAAAAAGTGACAAAAATATTTTTACCATAGCATGCATAGTATTTGCTTTTATCATCGGTTTGGAATGTTTCAACGTTGGAAATAAAGTTGCAAATTGATTATTCTCTTCACTCAATGCACAACATATATGTATATATATTTAGTTAAATGTTTATATTTTCTAATATTCACGTACTTACTGCACATCAAATGTATTTGATGAGAGATGGTCGGTCGTCTTTATTTTTTACATTTGTATTGCTTTAAACGAAATCATACTAGTCTGCAGCAACGCTAAATGAACACACATTGCATTTTTATATTTTCTCACAGGGAGATGTTCCAAACGTCAATGACGTCGTTCCCAAAACCGATGCTATCACTGTCAGCACAAACAGTGGGTTGCTTGCAATTAAGCAATTTTTTATTGATACTTTTCAAACAACATTTTCTGTTCAATGAAGTTGCAAGTGTATTTTAAGCAAACAAATCACTCGATAAGCTGATAAAATAATGTAATCCCTTACAACAGTCGATTAATTGTATTGTTTTTTGTATTTGTAACAACTTTTTTAATTAAAAAAGAAAATATTATTTCAAACTTTTGATATCTTTATATATATATATGTAGCAAAATCTAAATAGAAGCAAGAAATACAACATTTAAACACTGTGTGGATATATTATTTCTACTGAAACTACATCAACATATATATGCATTAAATTATCGTGGACAATGTAAAGGTATATATAATGTTGTCTATTAAAATCAGAAAGAAAATATTACGTAGCTTTATGGTAATTCCTTCTGACGTCTGTCTTGCTGAGTAAACAGTTTCGTTAGCTGATAGTGAAACAAAGAGTCAAAGTTTCAACTAAGCTTACTGATGACATTCCATCAATCAGTAGAACTTTCATCAAACCGCCTTGTTGCGTATTTTTAGTTGTACTTTTACAAACTACATGACAGTATTAATTTCTCACGAAAATGTGCATGTAGCATGGAAAAAAGTTGTAGATCTTTTTTTGGTTTTCTTTTTTGCAAAATTTGAAAAATTCAATTATTAATTTGAACTAACTGAACTGGACGAAAAAAAATGCAATATGTAATTTTGATTATTGGTAGAGATGCAGTATATTTTGAAGTTACTTCTACATCTGTTAAGCATGTGCATATGAATGAAATTTAGAATATCTACAATTTGTTGAAGATAAATGAGATTTGCTTTGTGAAGTGGGTTATTTTCTTTTTTTAAATTCAATTGATACTGGATGACGGTAGATTTTTGTCCACTGATCAGGCATGCTAGTGACTACTTGACCGGATCGTTGTGTTTGCATGGCGTTGAAGTGTGTGTCCAAAATTTTTCGGCCAGTCTCCTGTGGAACAAGTTTTGCACGTTAGCAGGCTTTAGGCGGAGTGCGGTTGGCTGAACTACGTGGGAGGATCGTCAATTTATTTAAACTTATCAAACACAATGAAGAAGATTGGTTAGGAAAAATGACAACACCCCCAGGCGAAGCAAGCAAAAATATAAATAGTAGCGTTGATCATTTAAACAACCGGTAAACAATTATAACCGCAACTGTTGTGTTAAGAAAAAGCTGTTTGTGGCTTATTTGTTTCTTTTGGTTTTTATTTATATACATGGAAATACATACATACATACATACATATATATATATATATATATATATATATATATATATATGTATAGGTATATGTATGTATATTTGAAAATACTTTTGGAAAATGATCATTTGAAACTTCAAAATCCTGTTCAATTTTTCGTTCAATATTTTGCGTCATTACATTCCAAAAGTGCAGTCATCGTTGGAAATCTGCATCAGCTGCTTTGCTTCTTTGCTCGCCGACGCCCCACTCCTACGCTGCTTTCAGCTTTTCACCTCCGTTGTGTGAAGAAAAGTGGGAAAAAATGTAATTTTTTACCCACATCAAACTACCAGTTTCATTCATAATTTTATCATCTCCAACCTCTTGTGGCCGTAAACAATGACTTGGCACGTGGGTTTGATCAATGTGTACGCAAAAATGCTAGATACGCTAAATTATTATTTCCGGCCGTGGGAGGACAATTTATAGAAATTGCGCACTCGAAAAGCCTATCGTGAACATCATCGTCATTATCATCAATAGCTAGCTAGCTATCTGAATGGCATGTGTAAAAAATTGCAAATTGCGCATTCCACAGCGATGAGTAAATTGCAAAAATTACTTGCTCTTCAGTCAGAATTACTGTACTAGTTCGTACTAGATCGTATGTATAGGATAATGTTATTTTTCAAATTTTGAATATTCCTCTATCATTATCGTTTAAAAATTGCTTATCTTTGAAATGAATTTGCCATTCTAGAAGATTGAAACGAAATATTGTTTTATCCTGTTGCACAAAGGGAAATTTTCAAATGCTAATTTAAAAATAGAAATTGAAAAGCAAATGCGTAGTTTTATTTTTAAAATCACTTGCTCAAAGCAGTTATTGGAGAAAAGTGAAACCTCTCTATACCTGAATTGATTTGATCATCTATATCTGAAGAAAGCTTTTCGAAAACACTACTGCATTCGACATTTTTATGCAGGGGGCAACGTAGTTGCAGAGCAAATTTCAGATGCTTATTATTAGTACAGTTTTTTGTGTTCATTCACAGTCTAAATGCAATGTGCACTTGCAGTTTAATAGTCACTTGATAATGGATTTTCCAAGCCTATTTTTTAAAATGTAAAACCTATTTTTTCAATGGCATTCTGCTCTTCCGAGACATTTTGCACGTGAGATAGTGTTTTTCGAATCCAGTTTAAAGCTGATTTTACAACTTATCTAGTTTCAATATGTGCAATTCAGCAACAGGAAATGACCTCAAACACGCTTTATATGCATACTTATAATTATGTAAATTTTTCTGAGGCTAGCAATTGAAACGATTACACATTTGCATGGAAAGTAAAGGCAATAAGCTTATTTATAAATTGATAAAGCGAAACCGGCAAACTAATTAACCGGTTAAATGTAAATGCAATCCAGAAGTATTGAAATAGGTTTCATGTGTCTCCACTTAAAATTGCATCAGTAAATATTTGACAAATCAGATAAAAAGCAAATGAAGAAAAAAAATATACCTTTACAAACTTAAGCATGCATTCCAATTTGTATTTAAATTATTTAGAAAAAGTAAACGCTTGCTTATTTATGTATTTAATAAATTTGATGATTTCTGAGATTGATTTAAAGTGTAATCTATTTACCTGAATTTATTTTGTACGAAAGATGAAAAATGTATTATTGATTCTTTTCAGCTAGATATGCAAATCAATGACATAGAATAAATATGAAAGTGAATTAATTTTTACACGTGTAAATCTTCACTCACATGGATGATATGCAAATTATTCATTCATTTTATCTGCTAGTTGTAGATTGCAAAGGGCGAGCAAGAGAGAGAGAGAGAGAGGGAGGAGTGCAGTAGAGAGGGAGATGAGGAAAGCATAGCAGAGCAGAGGAGGGAAAATATAGCAGACAACAACAGAAAAAGAAGAAGTACAAGTGTTTTGTCGAGTGGTTTTACTTGCGCGAGTTGACACGGTTTAAACTGATTAAAGTTGTTAGCTTGGGTCGAACCTCTTTTGTTTGTGGACGTCGGCCCGTTACCAGCATGTTAGCGTTAACTTCAAATCAAACTGTCCAATTGTGTGTTTGTTTACTAGTTTGCCTGTATTGTTTTCTTTGTACCTGAATTCTTGACATCGTTTGGACACGAACGAAAGTCACGTTTTGTCCATCACGTTGCTTGCTTGCTGTACATGAATACATCACACACACACACACATGCAAGCAGTCGAAGTGAAACTTAATATTCAATTGTTACAACTTTGAAACTAGGAACTTTGCAATTGGAGAAAACTATGCACTTTTTATTATTCACCTATGAATTTAACAAGTTGGCATATATTTCACTTCACAACAATATATTATTATTATTATTACAAATTATTTCTATTTGTAATAATTCATTATTAATGGGGATCAATCAAATTCATCAGTGAATATTTTCAACAGCTATCCAAATATCCGTTAGTTTGATATTTCCAGAAAAACTCAATATCGCACAAACGGATATCTGGATAGCCACTGTTTTCTAAGTTTTCTATTACATTTATATTCAATTATTATAAGCAAAGAAAAACAAAGGAAAATTTGCATAGAATGATTTTAAGAATTTAATTTTAAGTAATAATGTTTCATTCATTACAAAAAATATGCATTATACTGTCGGTAAGTTAGTGTACACAATTTTGAAAAGCATTTGTAGATGGACTTCGCTATTAGCTAATCTATACTTGAAAATTTGTTATTTCATGTGCAAAGTTTGTTTTGCGTGGGACAGAACTTCTATTAAGCACACTCTGCAGTGTTGCTAACGCGTTTGTATATAATTCATCAATGACATCTTGTTTGGCAAATGTTGCAAACAATGTTCAATGTTTTGGGTAATTAACGCCCCAAAATGAATCATAATACTTTTCAATGCTGCAAATGCAATATTTCTTCTGTTCTATTTCTTTTTACTGCGATTAATTATAATTTAAGCTGTAGTAACTGAGAAATGTTGCTAATTTTAGTCCGCATTCTTATACAACTGATGCTGTCGTTCATTTATGAGGTTAGTTTCCTAAACGGCATTGAATTGCTACTTTATTAATTGAACATTAGCCAGTAATATTATCCGGAATGTTCATATGCATATGCATACATGCATGCATACATGCATATATGCATTTGTGTATGCGTGAAATTCTATTCCACTTCAAAGAAAGCGCTCCTTGTTGCTTAATCTTACACCTATTTTACTGACAACTGTTTTGCACTAAAGCCGTTGTAATTATTATAAACAATTTTTATTTTAAATCATCAAAAATATAAGTAGCATTTATTTGCAATTCCATTAACATTTACAAAAGAAGGTCGTTTATCATTATACTTTGCTTTTAATTGTACTAATTTCGTAAACTTATTTCATATTCAACAAAGGGATAATTGTACTATTTCAGAAAGGAAATTTTCACTTCAAACATTAAAATGATGATCATTATCGTGTGCCATTTGTAAAAGCATTCAATTTTTATCTGTAGCATGTTATCACCACTGATCAGTCTGTGTTTTACATGGTTGACTCGTCATTAGAAATATATTTGTCAAACAGATATCTATTGGACAATATTAATTGCTGTCAGTGATTTAATTACAATTATTGAACGAGGCAAAAAAAATCTAGCATATCTCTTATTGTGCTATCTTATTTCATCAATGTTTACCTCAGGGCACTTATTCCACTAGCTGTCCACCAATTTTTCAATCTTTCTTATCAATCACCAGAATAGATTAGCAAGATCTATTGTTATCTTTTTCTGAAATTTATTATCTATCTTCCCACCTCCATCTACTATTGCTGTTGTTGTTGCGTGTTGGTGGTTTTCATGCTTTTATTGTTTGGCGTATTATTTATTAGCAGGTTTTTTCATTTGTGTATCAATTTAAAATTATCAAACTGATTGATTATAATCAACAGCAACCAAACCAAAGCAAACAAATAATTTTTACTCACCTTTCAAAAATGAAGAACATAAAAGTATGTATGTATCATTGGCTTTAACTCTTTCTGGTGTTGGCAGTCTATATAGATGAGCGGGATGGTTCTTTCTCTTTGACATCAACAGCAAACAAAGCTGACAGAAGTGAAAGAGTTCCCAGAGAATGCAGAATATAAAAGAGGAGTGAAAATGTCAAAGGTGATGAAAAATTATGACACATTGGACCACCTGTCCGTGTCAGACGGTTGCAAATTTCTTTGCTTTTTGTCACTTCAGAGAGGTTCAGCTTGCGTGGGTATGACTTTGTGAACTTTATAGCAGCAGCACTAGTAAAAGCAATATTTAATAATTGGTAGTAGTTGTTATTTCTGGCCTTTCTGGTAGTGGATTTCAAAATTTCACATATACCTGCATCAGTGGAATGAATGAAGAAAGTATAGAAGAACATTTTCAGAAATGATGCAGGGTGTGTCGTCCCATTAGTGTCAAATAGGTGACTGTTGAGCCGAAAGTCGATTTTTCACTCGCTCTTGGATCGACGCTATGCCGTTTCCGGTTGTCAAAAGTTGAATCGCATCATGCATCATTGAAGAAGCCTTTTATTATTGAATTGCTTGTTGTTGTATTGTTAGAAATTTCAGAAATGTGATACTGAGAACACTGCCAAGCTTGTGCTGTAAAAATAGGAAAATTGAAAATGATGAAAAGTGAAACGACCAAAAAATATTACTTTGATAGAAATTGAAAAAAGTTCCTTTGAAACACAAACTACGGCAGAGTTTTTTTTTCACTGTCCAACCTTTCCAAAGATACTCTAAATGTAAAGTAACCTTTACGCTGCAGTGAAATGCCCTTTCCATAAGTCTTTTGATGTAGAGCAGATGACCAGAACGGTTGTATCATAAGAAAAATCAACTTCTATTGCATATCAATTTAACATTCGAAAATGGCGATGATTATTTACGGTTTTATTATTTTTTCTTTGTCTAAAGTTTTCCCATTATCATCATATACAGTGGTGTGGGTGGATTTGTTGAAAATGAGCATAATGAGCAACGTCAGTTTTCCGTTATACAACTGTGGTGTGCAATTTTTGAAGGATTTTTTTCCGTTTAATTAAGACTTTTCAGAGTGGGCAATTTTGCAAGAAAAAATATAAAAACCAATGATGCCTCAGCAAGCAGGTTGCATTTTGTCCAGCTTCTGTGCACTCACTGTACAATATTGTACACTTTGGGTGGAATATTCACATTTTTCAATGATTGCTTTTGTTTATTCAATTGAAAAATCCCATCTCAAACAAAGCGGTTGAAAGGTGTTTGAAGCATTTTTTTCAAATGTTAACAGTTTGAAACGGACAGGCACCAACCGAGCCAAGACCGAGCACAGAATGATAGCATAGTTCCAATTTGTGAAGAAGCTTTTGTTTATTTTTTTTGAAAAAAATTTGTCATGTATGAAACTTGATTAGATTGTCTTATTACAGGATGCAGGTAGCATTTGATTGGTAAAACTTTTATATAAAATGAATTATGGACAAGTTAAATAGTGCATTGCTTGCGGATGAACTGGAAAAATATGTGCATAATGAATAGCTGCTTGGTTGCACAAGCAACAAATTTGTTAATAAAAATGCGATTTAGATCTAAGTTCGGTTTGTCATTTTTCAATATTGACAGAACAGTGTCAGCAATTAACCGCCAATGAATGCTAGTGGTCAGCAGACCGTTACGGACATTGGCAGAGAGAACAGTTCAGGGTGTTGTCAATTTTTCGAACACTTTTGCTAGCAGCCATCTTCTTTTCAGTGTCACTGAGAAATGCTTGCTCAACACTGTGGGTGGGTATATTTGAAGAAAGAGCTTTTTCAAAATAATAAATTGGATAATTTGATTTTATATTCTACTATTTGGTGCAGTTGTTAGTGAAATGGTAGCCATTTGTATTGGCGTTTCTGACATCGGGGACCAATGACCCTCGAATGATTTTGGCTAGTAAGAATAACCTTTGCTGGGAATTCTTTGTCACATTCTTGTCAATTTTGATTTATTTGCAATGGCATTCTTGGACAAGCAATAGCATCATTTCGTTTGAAGCGAAATTCAGCTTATTCAAAATTTTTTTCTAATTGTAGTAGATTACAGTAGTGTAAATTCTTGATTAGTAGAAATTTTCCAGTACAATAATATCAGGAAAAAAAACGAACACAGCATTCTTTATCATAAATAAATTTATTAAATCCGCAATACATACAAAAGTGAAATAATCATTCTACATCATATTATGTTTTTATGGTCGTATGTTGGCATAAATGAAAAATATTTAAATTTTCAATACAGCAATGCCAACATTAGTCCTGCTACCCGGATGTTTGTTCTAAAATTAGTCTATAACACAGTCAATACCAACAGCAGAGTAGTGACCACTTGGAGAAGATGTTAATTTCTTGGTCAATCGATTCGACATTGAACGACGGTTCATAAATGTCGACACGTTGTCGTTCCAAAATTCTCTCCACAAGTTCCACAAACGCATTTTCCACATTTTCACCAGTTCTGGCGCTGCACTCTTGCAATTGCAACGAATTAGTGGTGCAGAACAATGCCGCGTCGGCAAATTTCACTTTTCTCAATTCTGCCATATCAGCTTTGGTACCGACGACCGTGATTTGTGTATCCGGAGGCATTGTGCGGCGAATTTCATTCAAATGCAAGCGCACATTTGCAAAACTGTACGGTTCAGTGATGTCATATACAATCAGGGCACCTGAAATTTTACATTCAAATTTCACATATCTATCCGACACACAAGCACGTGAAGCATTATGATAATAATTTTTTTCTCTCTCTTATTAATGTTACATTTGAAATTTCAACTGCATGTGGAAATTTTGATTCATATACAGTTGATGATGCAATTCGTTACACAGTTTGTTTGCTTGATTTCAAATCAAAATTTTCTAGGAGGAAAAAAAGAACTAGCTTGTTCATCGTGTAATGTTTGTAATTTTGTTTGTTTGCATGCTTTTCAAACAACTCTGAAGAGATCATCAGTTTGAGCAGGATGTTGTGAACAGAAATAAACTGGAAAAAATGATGAGAGTGAAAGAGGAAGTAGGAATCGTTCGATCGATTGATTGATTTCAATTTTCATTCGATTAAATAGCAAGTCGAAATTGTAAAATGAATATTTGCTTAACAAATAATACAAAAATTTAAAGCAGGCATTATTGTTGTTCGTTACCTTTACATCTGTACAAGTAGTCACCTTGTAGACGTTTGCAACCGGAAGTGTCATTCAGAATCAGTTTCACCGTTTCACCGTTGGATAAGCTCAACGAGATGTAGGATCGTTTTGTAGATTTTGTAGGCTGGTGTTTGGTGAGAAATTGCTTTTTGCAAAATGAATGAATCAGGGCAGTTTTGCCAACTCCGTAATCACCCAACAAGGCAATGCTCAAAGCTTCTTTGCAATTTTGATCATCGTAAAAGTGTAGTTGTTGAACTGATTTTTCTCTTGTGTCATAACACAATCGATACAAATCACTGTTGCTCATGATAATCCAACTGATGATTATATCTATATAAATAGCAACGGGAACATAAATACATGATAATTAATATAAACAAAATAGTATAAAAAAAAGATAATAATAAATTGACAATAAAATTCTATTCTATTCTATTCTATTCTATTCATCAATGAGAGATAATGTGTACGCGATTGATGATGTCGTCGTCGAAAAGGTTCGCTGTGAACGTAGTTGTGGGCTACACAGGCTTCTTTGGAAAATAAGATAGCAGCAGTCTGTGTTTGTTCAAGTTTGAAGACGCGTGATGATGGTCAGCGTTGAGAAGTGCTTGTTTACCTTAGTCAGTATCAGCAATAAGTACACAACATCCAATCACGCGATCATTCTACACCACTGTTTATATCTGTCTGTCTGTCTGTCTGTCTGTAGTGAAATGATTTGGCTCTGACCCTGGCACACCCTCATCTGGCAACTCTACATTGTATACTGTGGTTGAAATTAAACGGAAATCAGAACAAGATTAACAAAACAAAAAATAATAAAGGCAAACATTAACATTAAACAAACATATTTTTTACAATGCTAAATAGAACTGGAAAATGGAAAGGAAACAGCTCTTTCCTGCGTTCAATTTCAAAGCAGCACATAACTGCTCAGTGGATTATTACAAAGAACAAGGTTGCAAATAAGCTGAATTTTTTTTCAACTGGAAGAAAGCTTGCAATGAATCAGCTTTTTTTTGACAAACAGAAAGTTTGTTTGCTTTCTTGATTGAATTGCAAAATTTATTATTTTTTTCAATTCAATTTCTGCTCACCGGAAGGTGTTTCGTTGCATTGCTATTATAAAACAGATTGATGACAAAATATTTGTGCATTTGTTTTCTCTTCAAATTCTATTCTCATCAATTTAACATTAAATTGATGAAAAAGGAAAATATCATCATCAGAATAGTGAAGAATAAATTCTACAATGTCTATTCAATGATGAATCATTTTGGAAACTTTTTTCATCATCCAATGTTGAACTTAATTTATTTGAATTTCTTTTTTTCAATATTTAAGTTTTTCATTCAATGCAAACACCACATTACTGTTTTATTAGATGAACAATATCTATTAATTTTATAGCAGATCAATGAATTACTTTAAATGACTGTAGCAAATGTTGAACTTTATTATATATTTTCATACTGTATTAGACTAAGTTTTTTTTCTATTTTTTGTGTGTTATTAGTTTATTCTAGATTATGGATTTTATATAACTTATATTATTTTTTTACCTTTATAGTTATGCTATGTTTAAAAAGTTTGTGAAAAATGCATATTTAATTATAACACAATCAATGAAATAGTGAAGGTAGATTTTTATGTAACACGGATTGTTATTTATTTTTTTTGTCATATACACATGTATATTATTTGCTAATATCGTTGAATTATTGTATGACGTTTCTTGCATACATTTTACATTCTGTTTGTTATACAGCTTGCTTGAGCTAATTTTGTCAACCACGGTGTGGCTCGTCGGCAGTCGGTTTCGTCATTTACTTTTTCGACGACATATATTTTATTCTTCTTATAATCTGAAAAATATTATTCCAATGGAACAAGTACATTCAACTCTTGAAGGCATGATGGCTAAGATGGATTTCGGAAATAAATTGGATATAGAAATGAATCCTTGGCCAGATTTTATACAACGAAGATTGGATTTGTGGGCTAAATATATGCAGAAGTAAGTGATATTGCTTAAATTCTATGTGTTTGAAAAAATATTTTTTACAACAGTATAGTAAAAGTGAAATTATTATAAAAATAATTTTCTCTCAGCAGTTATTATTAGCAAATTTTATTTTACTTTTGATTTCAATTTTTTCATCTTTTCCTGTATATTTTAATGAAAATTATTGAATTATTCTCTATAAAAGTTTTTGTTTGAAATTATTGTTCTCTTGTAAAATATTTCTTCTTTACAGTTACAACGATGAATTAGCTAAAAAGCAAAGTGAACCAATTACTGTCATTTTACCGGATGGTAAGGAAGTAGAAGCAATGTCGTGGCGCACTTCACCACTTGATATAATGACAAAGTTGAACATGGGCGGACGTCCAATTATTTCCAAAGTGGATGGTGTGTTGTGGGATTTAGAAAGACCTTTGGAAAAGTCATGCAGTTTACAATTTCTGCTGTTTGATGACGACGAAGGCAAGCAAGTTTTCTGGCACAGCACTGCTCATGTACTTGGTGAAGCGGCTGAACGTCTGTTTGGTTGTTGTCTGTGCTATGGACCTCCAATTGAAAATGGCTTTTATTACGATATGTTTATGGACGACAGAACGGTTACTGCTGAAGACATGGACAAGCTTGAGAAAATAATGAAAGTGGCCATTGACGTAAGTAAATTTTGCAAATCTTACATGTATATCTTACAATATTGCATGATGATGAATTCAGAGTAAGCAGCCGTTTGAAAGATTGGAATTGAAAAAAGAAGAACTGATGGAAATGTTCAAGTACAACCCTTTTAAGCTGAGAATTTTGGAAAATAAAGTTAAAACACCAACCACAACCGCATACCGTTGCGGTCCATTGATTGACTTGTGCCGTGGTCCGCATGTTCGCCATACTGGATTACTTAACAGTTTCAAAATAACAAAAAATAGTTCAACCTTTTGGGAAGGTGACAGTAGTATGGAAAGTTTACAACGCGTGTATGGTATTAGTTTTCCAAACAGCAAGCAACTGAAACTTTGGGAAAAGATGAAGGTAAATTATTATATGCACGATTGATCAATTAATGTTCTTTTTTCATTTCTTCTCTACAGGAAGAGGCTGCATCAAGGGATCATCGTAAATTGGGCAAGCAGCAAGAGCTTTTTATTTTTCACGAATTGAGTCCTGGATCGGCGTTCTTTTTTCCTCGTGGAGCTTATATCTATAATACATTGGTCGAATTTTTGCGCAAGCAGTACAGGAAACGTGGATTCCGCGAAGTGATCACTCCGAACATATACAACAGTCGCTTGTGGGAAACTTCAGGTCATTGGCAACATTATGCCAAGAATATGTTCAAGTAAACTTTTAGCATAGATTTTCTTTTGACTGTGATATTCTGAGTTGTGTTTAATTTTAATTTTATTCAGGATAGAAATAGAGAAAGAATTGTTTGGATTGAAACCCATGAATTGTCCAGGACATTGTTTGATGTTCGCTACTGGACTTCGCACTTACAAAGAGCTTCCACTTCGATTTGCCGATTTTGGTGTTCTGCACAGGTAAGCTGATTGAGCAAAAATTAATTAACTACTTATACTGATTTATGTTGCGGATAATTTTACAGAAATGAGCTATCCGGCGCTTTGTCTGGTCTCACTCGTGTACGTCGTTTTCAACAAGACGATGCGCATATTTTTTGTCGTCAAGATCAGATTGCATCAGAAATTGAAGGCTGTTTAGATTTTTTGCGTTTTGTTTACGAAACGCTTGGCTTCAGCATGAAATTGTATTTATCCACTCGTCCGGATGATTTTTTGGGTGACGTGAAAACATGGTATGCGCATATTATATTTTTATTATTTGAAAAATGATTCATTTATTTCTTTTGCAGGGATGAAGCTGAGGCACAGTTGCAATCTGCTTTGGAAAAATTTAAATTACCTTGGACGTTGAACGCCGGCGATGGGGCGTTTTATGGACCGAAGATTGATATCATCGTTTTGGATGCCATGCAACGGCAGCACCAGTGTGCTACAATACAGTTGGATTTTCAATTGCCAGTTCGTTTTGATTTGCATTATGTCGAGTAAGTTGATTATTGTTTCGCATTTGCTTTAATGGCTTGAATACATTTTTTTTTATATTGTTTAGTGAAAATCACGTAAAACAACGACCAGTTATAATTCATCGGGCAATTTTGGGTTCGATTGAACGTATGATTGCTGTATTGACGGAAAATTTTGCTGGAAAATGGCCATTTTGGTTATCACCTCGACAAGCGATGGTCATTCCAGTACATCCTGAATTTGATGATTACGCGTTACAAGTACAGCAGAAGGTAGGTAACCTTGATTTTTTCATTGGGATCACTGTCTCATCACTGAATTTTAAGTAAAACTAGAAAGTTATGGTCTACTGATGAACAGAAAATGGAAATGTGTATTGAATTTTTTCATAACTTTACTTTTTACTTTGGTAGATATTTGATGCTGGTTTTGAATGTGATGTGGATGTAGATGCTAGTGATACAATGAAGAAGAAGATTCGCAACGCACAGTTGGGAAAATGGAATTTCATTTTGGTTGTTGGTGCAAAGGAAAAAGAAAACGGTAGCGTCAACATTCGCACTCGAGATAATGCAGTATGTTGGATAAAAATTTATTATCTATAATAATTATTTCAATATTGTTGGTGAATTTGAAAAAAAAATTATAATGTAATATTTTTCGCAGGTACTTGGAGAATATTCGTTGGAGAAGTTGATTGAAAAATTTAATTTTCTCAAAGAAAATTGTGTTTTGAAAAGTGAAGAAAATTTTTGAAACACGTCCTTATTGTTATCAATAAATAACAACATTTGAAAAATATTAAAGGAATTATTATTATTATTATTATTATTTATAATTGATTCTTTTTTAATTTTTCAGTATATTTCTATGTGGTTTCGATGTAATCGTGGTGGTAACGTATATGCATTAGTGTGTTATATTGTAATTTTGTTTGTTTTCTTTAATGAATTTTCCAAAAAAAGAAAAAGAAAAAATATTAATACTTACAAGTGTGATGATTTTTGATTGAAGCATAAACAGGAAATAAAAATTGAAAATGATGAAAAAAGATTTTATCACAATTTGGAACGTCAGCATTTGACAAACGTTTCCTTGCATGGCAAAATAGCACAGCAGCTGTGTTGATTTGCTGACTGAATTAGGTAAAAGAATTGTTTTTTTTTTAATTTTTATGCTCATGATTATTTAATTGTTTTTTTTTAATTGTAGACAATAATAACTGGTGGCATTGTATTGTGGATACTACTACTACTACTACTACTACTACTAAGAGCTAGCTCATCAATTCAGATTACTGTCCAATCTGCAATGCAAGCAGAATTTACAAGCAGTTGAAATTGTATAATTATATTGCATTGTTCACTACTGAAAGCTTTCTCGCAGAAGACATTGTAAACAAAGCTTGGCTGCTGCTTTGTTCAGAAACAGTGCTGCTGTGCGTTGCAGTCGGTTCTGCTTGTTCAAATTGAAGACGCTCGATAATTGTCAAGCAATAACAGCACAGGTACATTTTTGTTATTCTATTATTGTTAGTATTAGTATTTGTAGTTTTAATTTGTTTTGTAAAGTATATATTTTGCATATTTATGAAAACAACTTTGAATATATACAATTGGATATCAACAGTAATGATGATAATTTTCAATTTAGCGTCACGGTTTATCGTCACCATGAAATCAGTACAACTGTTGAAAGATTCATCAACTTTAGATGATGATGACGATTCAGTCGAATCGTCTCCTTTAGAAAACAAAAGTATGTTATTATTAATATTCTTTGAATTTTCCTCTATGCTAATTTTGATTTTATCATTACTAAGCAAAATATACGTTTTTTCTATGCAAATGCTAAATTTATCATCAGAATCAGATTTTTTCACCGTTGTTTTTCATATAGGAAGTTGTCAATGAAAAACTGTCATTTTTATTTTAAAAAAATGATTTCAATTCTGCGAATTACCTCGTCAAATGTTGTCAAGTTTTCTAGTTTTATACTACCGGCTGTCTAAATATATATATATATATATATATATATATATATACATATATACCTGCATAAGTTATTGTCAAAGTTAATCTTCTGAATGATTCGAGGTAATAATTGTGAAATATTTTTTTAAATTTTCATTTTTTTTCAAAGTATATTATCCTTATTCATTTCATTGTCCATATTATTAATATATTTTACTTTGACGACAATTACGCAGTTGTTGAATGATTGTTGTTTAGTTATTGAACAATTCTCAGTATCCGAAGTGAAAAAATCAAAAGACAATAAAACTTGCGAAAAGCTGAAAATTGAAGATGACAATGCTGTGCAAAATGAAGAGAAAATTTTCAAGTGGTTGAATGAACAGCGCTCCACTTTTACATATGGCTTAACGTGAGGCGAATTAATGCTTTTTTTTCATTATTACTGCTATTTTTATTTTTTTTTTTGCTTTTACTATTTTATTTATTTTATGTTTACTCTCAGTGACGATCAAGCTTTGACAAATTTGATCAAATCAACTGTCGGTACCGGCGTTTTAGCTGTACCTGAAGCTTTTTCCAACGCTGGTCTCTGGGTAAGCACATTTTCATTCAATTTTTCTGTCTTATCTAATATTTTTTATCCATGCTTATGGTGGTATTGTTGTTTGTATTTTCTTATGAGATTTTTTTAACAAAAGTGCGAAAATATTGTTATTATTGTATTATATGCTAAACATTGTTTGTTTACATTGTTGAGATGCTGAAATGCTTTCTTCATTTTTTTTGCTCTTTGCTTTTCGAAGCTTGAAACGAAAAAGAAAGAAACATTTTCCAGCATATTTTAGAAACTAGATCAAAACTGAATTTTAAAAAATCAATGGCAAAAGTTGACCTGCCTGAAGCAACAATTTGCATGTATTTGTACTAGTATTGCAGCATTTGTAGTAGCATGATAGGATAACTTGTTAAATTCATTCAGTGTTCAGTCCACTTGCGCATAGTGCTTGCTTGCTTTGTTGAACCACACATTTTTATTAATTAATTATTAATCGACCTGACATTTATTTCAGTTTGGCTTGATTTTCCTCATATTTACTGTGATCATCAACCTTTACTGTCTACGTATTTTAGTTCGCACATCACAGATGATGTGCTTGCGGTAAGCACATTTCATTTGGCTGTTATTGTTATAGTAAATAAATTTACAATAGATGGCAAAATGATAAAGTTGAACTTTTAAATTTTATATAAATTAGATCCGGCAGAGCGGCAGTTGATTATGGCACTTTGGCTGAATTATCAGTATTTCATGGTCCAAAACCGCTGAGACGGTTTAAACGCTATGCAAAATTTCTGGTCAATATTTCTTTAGCTTTCTCTCAGCTTGGTATGTGTTCAGTATATTTTGTTTTCATTGCCGAACATATCAAACAAGTAAGTGAAATTTCTAATGGTCAAGTAATATCAATAAATTCATATTCTGCTTTTTTGTATTAAGACTGTAGAAGTGCAGAATACATTTTCCTTAGCCACATATATGGCCTTTTTGTTACCGGTGTTTTTGGCATTGTGCTCTATTCGTCATCTGAAATATTTAGCCATACCATCGACATTGGCAAATTTAGTTTATTTTGTTGCTTTTTTGATCACATTTCAATATATTTTCCAAGAATTGCCATCTTGGAAACGACTGCCAAGCATACAGAGCTTAGATCGATTGCCTCTGGCGTTCGGCTCGTTGATGTTTGCCTTTTCTGCCGCTGGAACGGTATAACAATGCAACTGCAATGTTACAAAATTTGTTGCAGCACTGTTTCCATTGCAAGCAATCCAACAATGATAACAATGTTTCAGATTCTACCAATTGAAAACAAGACAAAATTTCCAAAATCTATGAATGCTTGGAATGGCGTTTTGAACACAAGCTGCGCTTTGTCGACGATTTTGTACATTGCAGTCGGTTTTTACGGCTACATCCGCTTCGGATCCGACGTTGCTGGAAGTATAACATTGAATTTGCCAAAAGATGAACCGTAAGATTTCAGTTTTTCTTAGAATGTATATTTTCTTTAACTTTCGTTTCATCCACTTCAATTTTCTACTTTTCACTTCAACAGATTGTACAAAGCGGTGAAATTGATGGTCTCATTTGTTGTTAGCATATCATATCCGATGCAATTTTACGTACCAATGGACATTGTCATATTGAAACTGCAACAAACAATCGACAGACGTGGTCTACGTTTAGCAGCTGAATACGCCATTCGCTATGCGCTCGTTTTGATCACTTGTATTGAATTATGAAATGAATGAAATTATATAACTTTAGCTTACTAAAATAATTTTTTTTCATTTTTGAAGTTACTTTCGCCGAACTGGTACCCCATCTTGGATTGTTCATTTCATTGGTCGGTGCGCTGACTACGTCTGCGTTGACGTTCATTTTTCCACCCATAATTGAAATTCTATGCGAATACCGTGGCAGTTTGCACAATCGTCGATGGCAGTTGCTCGTCTTTGGAAATTTGCTGATCTGCCTTTTTGGAATGCTTGGCCTTTTGACTGGTACCATTACATCGATCAAAGCAATTTTACATTCGTTCAGAGTGAATGAATGAATGAATGAGAGGTAGGGATAATGTGATCAAAGAAAAAAGACACTGAATGTTGCTTAATCAGTTAATATATTTTCACTTAATCAAGCAACAATGACAAAAGGTGAGACGAAAAAAGTGAAATTCAATTCAACAACACCAAACGAAGATTAGAAGACTTTTTTTTTTCTTTACATGTTATGTTTTATTATTATTATTATTGTTCGCATTCTTATTTTTTTTTGCTGTTCGCTATTGAAAATTAATACTTTTTAATGAAAATGACGTTTTATAGTTAGAATTTTCGTATTTTAACAAAAGTGAATAATCAAACGTTGGAAAATGACTATAAAGTAAGGAAACGGACATGCCAAAAATTTGTAATGCCATTTTTCCAACTTGCACTGCAAACATGCGTTGTTCTTCTCTCAGCGATTCTTCAACTGTTCACGTATTATCCTGAAAATAAATGAAAGAGGCAATGGATGAAATAAACTTGCGAAACAAACCATCTCGCCAGTGGTGGACAACAGGCAGTTAAATAGAAAATTGCCTGTTGCCTTTCAATCCAACATTCAGAAACGGCTTTGGAACCGGCCAACAGAATTAATTCTGAACATCTCTCGGCTGATAAACGCCAAGAAATTTTCTGCATGTGTTCTTCACCATGTGTCTGACGTAAATGCAAATGTGTGAATTACAAGCACTGGCAACGATGTCATTGGTACCTGATTGGAAGCTTTTGTATCAGTGAAAGCTTTTGTCGAATTTTCCAGTGGATGCAACAGATTCAGGCAACAGATAACAACTTTGATATCTCCACACTCGGAGAATTCGCCTTGTAACGACCGAAAATAGCCCTGACGTTGACAAACAGGTAATTTGAATATTGTAATTTTACATTTCAAAATTTTAACATTGGCATTTACTGTCAAAGCGAGCTTTGCTGCATTGTAAGAAGCAGTGAATGGTGGTGATATACCTAAAAAATATTCGTTACGAGAAAAAAGTCTTTTCAATCTCTACAAGGTTATATATAAGCAGTTCTTCTGTTTCAATTGATTTACCCATTATACCAGCAAGACTGCTTACGACGATAAATCGAATAGGGAGGCTGATATTTTTTGTTTCTGTTGATGCCGATTTTTCCAAATGACGAAGAATATGACGAGCTATATTTGTCTGACCAAGAGCATTCACTTTAAAGCAGTGAATATCCGTTTCCGGTTCAATATCGTACCATACTGCTCGTTCACATCGTCCGGCGTTGTATATGACGACATGAATCTTCTGTTAAAATTATAAAAAAAAATTTCAATTTGCGACAATTCAACAAACAAGAAACAAACATTATTTGCCCATTGCATAGCTGTACGTACGACTGTAGCGTGAGTGGAAGTTACGGTCAAATCAAATGGTAATATTAATATACTGAATTCATTCCAGCTTTTGTTGATTTCTAAAATAGCCAAGCTTAATTGCAACTATTTTTAAAGTGCTTTACATTTCACAAAACTGTATCTGCTGTCTGTCATGGTCCGGAAAAAATTTATAATTTATAGTTCAATCTTAATTATTTCATTTGCAGAAAAAAAAGAAATTTCACCTAAACATTTCTCCTTTATAAATGTAAGCGATTTTGCATGATCAGCGGACAGTATCAGCCTATGAGCTTTGTACTTTGCCAAGTGACAAGCAATTTGTTCACTTATTCCACCACTGTTGCCAATTATCCAGACAACGGAATCGTTATAATAAGCGTCTAAAAACAAAATATGTAATTAAAAAACAAGACAAAAGATAACTCGAAAAAATACTCACCTTTCTTCGGCGTAAGAAGATCGTAAATGAAAAGAGTGAAATTGCAATCCATTATTGCAAATTTTGAAATGAAAAAAACAACAATTAAAAAAGTAAATAAAACAGATAAAATATAATATTCATACATGAGAATGATGTGTACGATGATGGATCTTAATTCAAGAAATACTGTAAGAAAAAAAAATCAAGTATTACAGTATCCTTCCAAATCATACAGTCTTCAAATGGTTGAAGTGTGCGTGAGCAGAACGTGCCTCTCGTTTCGGTTTCGCTGGTTGAAATTTCACCAACGCGGGTTTATTTGAAAAGTAAGCCTTATGTGTTGGTTTGATGTTTTGATAAGTTTTTTTAGTTTCTTTTTATAATTATTAGACGATTACACTTTTTTACGTAATTTAATTTAATTTAATTTTTTACTTTCAGTTATTAACTCAAAATTTTTTTTTCAGTTGTTTCTCAATAAATTCATTTCTAGACAAACGTCTATATCTACGACGTTCTATAACAACAATCAGACAACGTCGAAATCGACATTTGCAATTTCTATTTTAATATTTTAATATCGTCGACAAATGCTAGCTGGTTTGTGAAATTCAAATGAAATGAAAATAACAACTGAAGTCACCAAGTAACACTGCTGAAAATGCAACAACGCTTCGTTTCTTCTGTACGAGGTGAGGAAAGTTTCGTTTTTTAAATTGTTATTCAGGTTTCTCTTCCAATTTGAGTAAAATCTTCATCAGATTTCCAACTTTATTTCAAAAAAATTGTTGAACATTGTTGAACTTTTTAAGTTTCTATTTCAACGTTGATCAAAACTGGTTTGTTAGTTTGGGTGAAAAGAACGGCGGGAAAATTACTGTTCTTGTAATAGTACTTTTCTAAACAGGTCCTCCTTCCCACACGAAAATAGTTTCATTTGAAATTTGTATTACACCTGTGTGCAAATCCTGTGCATTGAAACTTTGTCTTGAGCAATTTTATCTGAAATTTTGAAAACGTTGGACTAGGAGTGCAAAAATTGTTTTCATTCAAAACTTTTACGTTGGTCGTTGTTTACGCTGCAAAACGACCAATAATTTGACTAATGCGTGAACAGTGTGAAAACAAATTTTCCTCAAAAGTTGTCATTTTTAAGAAGCTGAAACAAATAAATACACATGACAAACGATAAAATAAAAGAGTGGGGGGAAAAAAGCAAAGTTTTTAAATAGAATTTTAAACACATCCATATTCGAACCATACTGCGTTTTCGTGTTCATTTTTACAGTCGCGTAATAATTCTGTCAGGGTTTTTTCAATTGAACTATCTTCATCTTCTTCAAGTTGAGCTGCAGATTTTTGATTTTGTTGATCACTGGTCGGTACATTGTCGTAAATGCTGCGCACTGCTTGTCTGGTGGTGGTCAGCGGGCGTCGTTTTGGCGTCACATCAGTATCTACTTGTGCAGCCACTGAACCGCCGGACGATGGTTCACTGCTGACCAATGAATTGTTGCCCGGATGAAGCGGCACCAATGCTGAGCTGGATGTTGCGCTGCTGTTGTTGTCATCAGATTTTGGTGTAGATGCTTTCTGAGGGGCAAAGATTGACGACATCGAAGATAAGTTGGAAAGCATCTCATCGGAATGAACACTGGTAGCGGTATTGTGATCATTGTTAGCACCGTTTTGTACGTTTGAATGGTTCGGTAATTTTGAACTCGGCAAGCCAAGATCACGTTGCAATTGCGCCACGCTTTGTTCAAGTGCAGTTCGACTGCAGAGCAAGTTGCTCTCTGCTGTTAACGGGGCGGCTTTTTTGCCCGGATAAGGTGGCGGAAGACGAGCTAAATGACCATTGGCTAACAAACTTGGCATAGCCCGAAGCGGTGAACCGGCCGACGCTTCTCGACGCTGCACTGCGCACCGATATGGCGGCGGCGTACGGGGTTGCATGGTCGTCGCCGGTGATGGAAGTGAGCCCTTGTAGACAGCAGATTGATTGTTCATCGGATCATTCGGCACGTCGACCGCTCTTTCTGAACCACTGAAACTGACTCTATCTCCAGGCCAACGAGAGGACCATCCTCGTTGACGTGCGGCTAGAGATGCCGCGACGACAGAATCACTGCTCAGACTGGAACTTTGTTGGGTAGATCCGCTGTTTGATCTCGAGTGATGCATTTTTATTTTTTCCCCTAAATTACAGTCAAATTCATCCTCTATCTTGTCTTCGAAGCACAGCATCTGAGCATTTACAGAAAGTATGTGTGACATATTATTTTCATTGTTGATTGCAATTACATGCATGCATATTTGCTACCTTTTCATCATCATCATCATCCCTTTTACCCATGCACAACACACATACTGGTCGGCATTGCAAGTGTTAATATTTCAACTGTACAAACGTTCAGTGGAACAATAATTTCAACGGATAATGGAAACACAACCACAACCTATGTTTTTTCTTTTCCGTTTCGACTCAAACTTGCAGTAACAGTGATAGTAGTATCAATGGTAATGGAGATGGTTATGTTTTATTCGATACTTTGAAATCAAATGTGCAAACCGAACAACAACTCATGCAAAACACGTAAAATATATATATATATATATATATATATATATGTATGTAGTGTGTGAGGAGTGTGAGTGAACGACAGTGATGGTGTTGTTAATTGTTGGTGCAAGAATATTTGGTTATTTGCATGTGAAAAGCAAACTGAATTGTGTGATCACTGGGCAGGCAACTGTCGGACTGCATTAAGAGTAACGCCAGCCGTTTGTTGAGCAACTTCTGATTCGAGTTGATTGTGATCAAAAAAGGATAACAGTTGTACTGAATCACTAGTTGAAGAAGGAGAACTGTCTTGCAGTGTCTTACGATTAGTCAGCAAGGGGCTGAAAGCCATCTTGCCAGAAGAACGCGAGGCCAATTTGGCCGATTTTGGCAACGTGCAGTATTTTTTTCTACTACTTGATGAGGTTCTGCTGAAATTACCAAAAAATCCACTTTCATCAGCTGAAATGGCACTCTCCTCTGCCGAACTTTCACGAACTTTGTTACTGTTGTTCTTCCTTGTCGATGCCTTGAATTGAGAAAAATTATTAACCAACTATGAATAATCAGCCAAAAAAAAATAAAAAATCGAATCTCTTTGCTTGCATACCCGAGGCAAAAGCAACGCTTTGGCAGCACGTTTGACAAACGCTGATCGATCTTTGCGCTTATTGGTCGGAGTGATTGTTTTGTACTGTTGCATAATTTTTTCTTCGAGTTTCTCTTTGTGACTTTGCAACTTGTACAACTGATCCCTAGATAGAATGAAGAAACAGTTGAAACAACAAAGCAAAGATTTGCAATTGATCATTGCAACAATTACTGCAATTGCCTCTCTTCGGCATGGTGATGATCCTTTTCGAGCAACGTCTGCTTGAGCAAGCCTTGGTGCTGCGAAATGAGCGAGTCGAGCTGCCTCAACAAGTTGCGTCTTTCTTCTTCTAAATTTTCATTCAACCGAGTTAACGTTTCACACCGGTGTTCAGCTTTGGCAAGCTCCAGTTCCACATGACGACGTGCCTCATCCGCATCGTCGCATCTGCCCTGCTGCTGGGCCAACTGAAGCTGAGCAGCGTTTGCCTGTGCTCGAAGTATTCGATTCTGGGCTCGAACTGTTTCGAGCTCTCTGTTGATCACTTCCAACCGACCGTTCAGCTCGTCGTGAGCTTTCTTCAGTTGACCATGCTCGCTCTGCAAGCCGGCCAACAGTCTGCACTCACGTTGCTGCTGTTGTTCATCACGTTGGCGTTCAGAGGCTCCTAGTCGAGTCAGGCGAATATTTTCTTCAGTCACTTGTTCGAAACGGGCTGCTTGTTCAGCTTTTTCCAGACGAGCTTGCTTCAACTGAGCTTTAAACTGTCGAACATCATTGCACAGTCGTTCGTAATCTCGACCCAGTTGTTCGTGCAATGCTTGCAAGTGCTCGTGATCGTCGAGCAATAGACGATGCTGTTTCTGCAATTCTTCGAAACTGCGTCTAGCCAACGTTGCACCGCGTTCCCAATTGTCGCACTGATTTTGCAATTCAGCATTCTCTTTCTTGATCACATCGTGATTTAGCTGCAATGAGCGCAACTCTACCTGCAAGCCGGCATTTTCTGCTTCTGCTTGACGGCCAGATCCCTTGAAATTAATAATTATTAATTGTTGTTCTTGTTGCTAAATGAATAACTCTTCTTAACAAACAATTTCAATTTGCTGAACTGGTATCATTGAGTTGAGAATATTCTTCTTCTTATTCTTATTCTTCTTTTTCTTAGTTATTTAGTTTTATTTGTGTTTGTCTGAATACTATTCAAAAAACTACTGGTGTAATAGTTGAACGTGTGCTTGGGTTACGGTTTGAGTAAGTCAACTCTTCCTCTTCCTCTTTGAAGCATTTTATAAAAGCAAGTTCTTCACTGAACAACTTGATCAAATATAAGAATTGAAGGGGTGTGATTAAATGTAAAATGGAAATTTTGATTTTACGACTAAAGAAGAAACACAAAGTTCACTCAACTTGGCTACTATCAATCCACTTTTCTACTACAAACACTCACTCAGGCGAAGCACTTATTTCTGTGTTCAATGATTTGAAAATGAAAACATTGGAAATTTATATTCTCACGCTAAACAAAGTGTATATCTGTCAGCAAAGAGCACACAGTTTGATTCACATGATAACTGCTAAAAAGAGAATTTATTCTGAATACATTTTGAATTGACGCTTCTCTAAATCTACAAAAAGGCAGTCATCTAGAATAGCTGGAATAGCTTTAAACAGTGTCAATGATGCTGATCAACAACAACAGATTGACCTCAGCGTGAAACACTAAACTAAATATCTGCTTCTTCAAAGAAAGCAAAGACTAGCAATGCTCTTTGACTATGCAATGCTGCTTGGGTGTGCAGCTTCAGTTTTGCCCAACGTATAATAATAAATCAAATAAAGTTACTGTATTCGAAGATCGGCTCGAAGATACCTCTGTCTGATTGTTTTTTTTCTGAACAGAAATTCAGCATATATATAAAATGATGCAAGCAAAACTGTATCAACGTGATATTTATTATGCTATTTCAACTAATGACGATTAATTCTAAAAAAGTACACTCACTTACGTTGTGCTTCATTCTCTGTAAAAGAAATGTGCAAACTACAACTTGTGGTGATATATTGTTGCTTACATATATGACTTCTTATATATATATATATATATATATATATATATAAGAGAAGAATGAAGTGAAACAAATAAACCAAATGACGAATGTTGGATGTAAACAATGAAACTTGTTTATGAGTGTTGAATAAATAAAATTGGTTATGTGAAGATAAAAAGTGAAAGCAGAGAAGAAGTATTTGAAATATGAAAAATAAAAGCATATTTACTTACCAGTTTGATTTGCATTTCTCGTAGCTCTTGGCGTAGTTTCAAGTTTTCATTGGATGTCATCTGAGCTTCATTGCAATATTTCTCAATTTGGCTTTGCAAGATGTGCACTTGTTGACGTATGTTTCCGTTTTCATCGATCAGGAGGCGATTTTTCAGACGAATATTTTCCATTGAATCGGACACATCTGCTAACACGGTTGATGACTGTCGTTCTTCACTTGTTGCTACACTTTGTGAAGCAATCTGTTGCCTCAGTGCTACTAGCTCATTTTCGGTGCATTCCAACTGCTGCTGACCATTGGCTATTTGATTTTTCAATCGCTGGATCACTTGCCAGAACAAAATTCTAGGATCATCGTCTTCACTGCTCACACACTGCTCAGCGACGGGATTCTCTTCCTCCAACGAGGTGTCCAATGATGATCGCATTTCCATGATCAACTGTTCGAATGAATGAATTTTACGCTTTTCGTTGATCAAATCCTCAGCCAGTGCTTGATTCTTATTCGCTTCAACTTCAAGCTGCTGCTGCAAACGTCTGTTCGTCGACTGCAAACTGTCCACTTGAACATTGAGCTCATTGTACTGTAATCGTACAGTGGCCAGACGTTCATGTTCCACTTCAAGCCGACCCAGACGTTGTCGACACTGTTCCAACTCTGCATCGGCTGATTCCAACGACTGCTTGACTTTTGCATTCTCGTGCTCTAGAAAACCTCGATCTCTTTGCAAAGAGGCAAACTGTGCTTGGGTTGTGATTTGTTCATTTTCCAAACGTTTCAAATCAGTCTCGGCTGTTCTCAATTTCGACTCTGCTGAACTGAGCTCTTGTTCAAGTATTGCAATCTGTGCACTGCGTTCAACAAGTTCATTTTTCAATATTTCAATTTCTGCAACTTCATGCTGTTCTTCATCACTACTTTTCTTTTCACCATCCTCATCATCCGCATCCTTATCATCAGCATCATCACTGTTCTTGTTGATCTGCAATTCAAGTTCATCTATTCGTTGTTGCATAATTTGTTTTTCTGACTGCAATTCCAAAAGCTGCTTTTGCAAAGAGGTTTCTTTTTGTTCCATTTTGACCAACTGATCACAGAGTGTGTCATTTTTGCAACGCAGCTCTTGCAAAATACCTTCTTTTTCTTCGGACTGTTGCATGGATGAAGCCACGGACACTGCTTCCAAATCACAACGTTGTCGAAGACGTTGATTCTCCAATTCCAGCTTATGAATACGTGCAATAGTCGATTCAGACAACTGGCTAGACAAGTTGGTTGGACTGAAGCAAACTGTTTCTTCATGCTTTCTGTGTGATCCACGTTCTGCCAAACGGGATAATTCGGCTTGTAGCTTAGCCGACCGACTCTGACCATCACGACATTCTTTTTCCAAACGTATATTCTCATCGTACAACTGTTCTAAGCGGCGTTTGTCAGCTTCCATTTCCTGAACAATCAAACATATGAAAATTACAAGAAAAGAAAAAATCTTCTTTTTTTAACGCAAAAAATAGTATTCTCAAAGTTTGTACTTGCTCCATGTCCACCAATCTTCGTTCAAGCTTGATCATTTCGGTTTCTTTTTCACTGAGCTGAGCCAGGCGACATCGAAATCCGTTCAATTGTTCTTCGTAAATATTTCGCGTCTCTAGCAAAACGTGATTCTCTTCGCGTAGTTCCTGTAAAATTAAAACGCAATAAGCAGTTATCTTAATGATAGATACAACAATTAAAACAATTTTCCACACACACACACACACACACACACACACACACACACACACACACACACACATCTAGGACGTGCCAAAGTGTATCTTCACTATTTCTATTCATTCGTCCAATTATTGACAGTTTAATTACATCGTGAGCACTGTGGATGTTCTGTTTGGCAATTAAGGGCGGATGTTTCGTTTTACAAAATTTTCAATTTTAACTATCAGATATATACACACACACACACACATACCAGTATATACAAACTGAAAAGTAAACCGCTTTATCAGATTAATTAAAATTTCCATTTTCTTCAATTTTACACTTGATATATCTTGTCAGCAGAAATGAATATTCAGAGCAGTACTGATTTTGAATGTGAATCCAGAATTGTAATTTTGAATTTCTATTATTATTATTATTATTATTATTAGTAGTAGTAGTAGTAGTAGTAGTAGTATTGTTTTATCCAATAACATGTAACTCTACTGGCATCAAGATAAAATATTCACGTTAATGCAATACAGTAATACTGGGTTGTAACCTGCTTTACAATTAGTTAATGTACTGTTGAAACTTACGTCAATTCGAGATTTGTAAAAGTCGAGCTCTTCTAATTTTTCTTTCATACGTTCACAGTCCTCTTCAAGTCGGTCGCATCGTTCTGATTTTTCCCGCAGGGCATCCACTTCGTCACGATAGTCATTGAGGGCGCGGTGTGATTTCATCAATTCGAAATTCTCTTGTCGCATTTTTGCCAGCACTGTGTCTTTTTCAACAATTTCCTCTTTATAAATCGACAACATCTCATTGCGTTCATCACTGAAATTATTAAATGTAATTTAATTGATAAAAAAAACCAAAACAAAACCGAAGAAATGCAAAAGAACGAAGAAAAATTACAGATCTTGTCGAAGGCGCCTGACTTTTGCCTTCAGATCAGCTATTTCTACCGCACAATGACGACTGACAGATTCGTCTGGATATTCTAAAAAATTTTGAAAACTCTGTGAACTGATTTTAAGACTTTTGACTCTGGTGCGTGGCTGGCTGCTTTAAGCTGAGTGAGACAACCAGCATGTATGTGTAGTATTTTTACCAGTTGCTTGTGGCTGATTTTGGGATAACTTGCCACTACAAGCATTCCTTCCATTGCACGATGACAGTGCGCTCGACCCGTCCAATTCTTGTTGTTGCTCTTGATTAGCTTCTAGCAGATGTTGAGCGTATTGATCCCGTTCGTGAACAACAATCAGCAGTTGCTTGACCAAAACGGCAAGCCGTTCATCGTTGACAAACTCGTCCAACATGTGCGCATTTAAAACGCAACTAGCTTCACTGGTTACCTGAAAAGAGGTTAAATTATTGCTAATGGTAATGATGAAATTGGAATCAAAATTGAAAAATGACAAACTTTGCGTATTTCATCGACAATTGCCTGCTGTGTACAGTTGTCCAAGCTCTTGATTTGATTGATGAACTCTTCACGTCGATCTGATTGTACAGCACAGCCAAGCAATAGCAGCAACACTTTTTTCATCTCATCGCCCGTTATATCTACCAGAAGCACAAAATAATGAGAAGTGATTTGTTAAAATGTTTTCCATATCAAAGAAAGAAGCAGCACTATTTTTTTTGATAAGTTTATCATTCATTATAAGCAAGTCCATAGCAAACTGCTTACCTGGAAAAGGACTTTTTGCGATGGCAAGCATATCTGGCAACGGCATGATAATGTGTTGATTTAGTACATCCTGAAATAAAAGGATATCAAGATAATAATAATAATAATAATAAGAAGAAGAAGAAGAAGAAGAAGAATATGGGAGAGGAAAACTTTTCAACTGATATCAAATGGAAAATTTTGGCCAAGGTCACGCCAATTAGCACCACTAACAGCAACTGTTCATTAACTAGATTTCAAATGGCATACGGTATTTGTTGTAACCTGATTTTTTTTAAAAATTTCGTCTGAAACAATCACACAACAATCTAGTTGCTGCAGTGTAGCTATTGTCAACAGTGAAATAACTTTCAAAATGGTTTCAAAAGAACTGCTGGTTTTTTCAATGACCAGCTATTTCATGACAGCCAATTATTGTATGGCTTCTCGAAATGCTTGCTTTTCATTTCTGTTTAAACACAAAAAGATATCAAAATTGTGATAAGATGAGAATTTTTAGCTGCTACTTTATAAGAACAACTATTGATGAGACAAATCAACAATCAGTAGTTAATACGAATATGTACTTATGTATGTATGTATGAATCACTTCAATCATATTGTTGAAGAAAATGGAATCTTTTATATAAATTGAATATTTATGGAAGAATTTTCGTTGGATTTGGAAAATTGAAAAATTCAAATAACTCAGTGGAATATTTTGAATCGTCTGAAAGAAGATAGTGACATTTTTAATTATGAAAAGCTCATCTTCTTATTTGAAACAGATGACTTTTACAACACACAGATGTTTATCACTGTTGACCTTCCTATCGCTACGTTTTTCTCCAATCACACCATCTGCCAATGCTGGCAGTTCTAAATATGAACTGGAAAAACAAAACCGTGCAATTATTGCAAACGGAAAATTAATATCGCTTTAATTATATTTCCCAAATATGCAGCAGTAATAATTTCTTTTCTACTTTATCATTGGCAAAAGTATCTCAGTTGGCTCAAGGAAGTTGTCTGCATTTTCACAATTTACTTCTGTTTTTTTTCTACTCTATCATCAAAAGCACAATGTGACGACATCTGACTCTTTTCTCTTTCATTGTTTTCTGTATGCTCTTTGAAAAATGACAATATCAGAACAGAAGTAATACTTTTACAATACAAATTTCACCTGTTGTACGTATTGAATAATTTTCAATTTAAAGGAGAGAAAAGGAAGTGGAAGAACACAAAAAAAGCAAACAATTCTTAAATGTGAAAAAGAAGCATTCTTTGTATAGCGTTAATTTGTCGAATCCGGAAGCAGATCACATCTTGATCATCAAAAAAATTTCTTATCTTTTTATTCGCAAGCATCGACTAACAAATTTGTTTAGTAAAATTAGAGAGTCTTGCGGTTCGCTTACAACAACTTGATCAATCGATCAGCAGTGATGACTCATATATTTGCCATATACTAATGTTGCATGTCAATGAATGCAAACAAAATTCCACCCATCGTTTTGTGCATAATTCTGTTAATTTTGCATGTGAATCTAAAGTGTGAATCATTTTGCATATGACATGATTGAAACAGAAATTTTTGTTTGAAATCTACAACAGGAATAATTTTGGCGGATAGGGGAGAATTTTTTTTCCTAACAATTATATCCCAATTGTGTTAATCAAAATTCAAATGCTTCAAACTGGTTATTTGTGTGAACAATGAATAAATGTAGTTTACTTGGTCGAAAGTGTGCATAACACAAGTGCAGTAAGTTGTTGCTCTTATTGTTACTTAAGCTGCTGCTGCTTTCTTCGCACCAAGCACAGGAAGACAATTCCCAACCGAGTGAGACACACCCAAATCACTTTTTGACTGTCCTTTTCTTATTGTTCACTTATTACCTGACAATCTTGGAACTTTTACGAATATTTATTAGTGTTGAGGAAAATTTTAGAAAAATATTGAAAATTATTCCAATTAAGAAACAACATCTACTGTTAAAACAAAAAGAGAAAGACAGTTTGAGGGAGGGAGAGTGAAATAGAGAAAAGATTCGAGATTCTAGCGGTGTGCTTAGCCATCAGGAAGTCAGAAAGCACTCTTGACAAAATGCTAACTACGATCCACTTGACCGACCAGAGCGCGTTGTTGTACGTACATATTTAGAAATAGAGGGACAAGGCAACAATGTCCGTGGACAGATGACCCGTACAAGCTTGCTGTGTAGTATATAATAATGTAGTAGCAGCATAAGTAAAGTTTGAAAAAAAAACATTTAAAGATGAATGGAAAAAAATGAAAATTAGAATGTTAGAAAAAGAATTTAAAAAAGAAGAAGAAAATGACTAGCTTACTTTGTAAAATGACTGAATACTTCGAATTAGCAGGCGCAGATTGCGTAGACGAGCGCCGACGCCGGACACGTTCAAATCCAATGGCTCTTTTTTGCAATCTGGATAGCTTAAATGAAAAATTGCATCAAATGCAAAGCTAACGTGAATGGAAAGAGCATCCAATTGGCTAATTTTGTTTTATTGGTGATTTTTATGTGACTCATGCGCAATCAATTTGCTGTTTGCAAATGAATGATGAGTCATTTGCTGATCTATCTGCTTACAAAAATTAAACAACCAAGAAGAAGAAGAAGAAGAAGGAAAAAAAACTTGACTGAGCAAACAAATGTCAAGAAAAAATGTAATTACCAACGAGAGTATAATTGAGAATAAGAATGAAGCTTAATCCAAGCTTAACTTACATATAATGCATTAAGCTGTTCAGCGTTACTCCGTTGCATAGTTCCAGAAAGCTGATCTGAGGCGCTGCTGCGGTGCTGTTGTTGACCAACACTGGTCGATCGGCTTCGTTGAAGCTTTTCGGACATGTCTGAAGCCAAGCATAAAGCGCATGTGAAAAGAAAGCATCTTTTTTACAAGATTTAGTCGCTGGCATGATGCTTTTGATATCTCTTTTTTTTGGGGGGGGGGGGGAACAATTATTACTGATTTTTTTTTTGTTTAAACAAATTTGGCCGCTCTTTAAATTAGCATCTGAAATGAACGACAATTTAATATTATTAATGCATATTGAAAATGGAATTTATATCGCGCTCGAAAAAAGACAAATCTATTTATACAGTTTATGTAGATAGATAAGTTATCGTATGAGAATGTTGTGCTCATTTTTGAATGCTTGGTTGCAAAGAAGCGAGAATAGTAGACACGCGTTTGCTAGAGCGACGCGAAATCGCCAATGTCCACAAATTTGTCCGTCGTCATTGCCGTCGCCCTTGTTTACACTATTGCGACACTATGGTTGATGGAATCTACAATTGTGGTTGTAGAAGGTCAGCTAGCTCTAGTTTTAGGACACGCGCTTACAACCGGTCAGCCTAGCTATACAGATAGATGGATATATGGTTTTTTCTGCTCTTCTGACTGAAGCGTCCGTTGCTGTTGTCCATCGGATAATGTATTTGTATGAAATAGAATAAAAGACAAACAAACTGATCGATTATTTCAATGCAACCTAGCCATGCATGGGTGCACTGCTTGCCAATGGTAGTCGTTTATTATCAATAGGCAGCTTGTTTGCAACTTTCGGTCATGTATCAAAAATCAAAAATTGATAGGTTGCATTTTTTTGCTTTTGGAAACAAGCTAAAAACAGAAAAAAATGCTATATATATATATATATTTGGTTATTTTTAAGCAATTAAACAATTGATCAGTAGTTTATCAAGTTTAAATTAAGATTTTAAAAGAAAACTATACTTACCATACCGATGATAAAGTGGATATAAAGGGTTAAAAGAAAATTAATAACACTGAAGAAATGAAATTGTGTATGTGTGTGTGTGTGTGTGAGTGGTGAATTTTAGTGGGCAGAGATGAGGGAAAATTGTGGAAACATTTGTTGCTAGTGGACGGACGGAAGGGAAAAATCGACCTCAGTTTTGCTTGCTGTCTTGTCTATTTTTTAAAAAAGCTTTACAGCTGTTGTCGGCAGCCGTTTAACAGAGAGGCGCTGTTGGCTCGTTTTCGTCACATGCTTCTTAATCAAATAACACGATTGCTAGGCTGCAATTTTCTTTTCTTTTTTTTTTATGTTATAATTTACAAATTATCAGTTTACTTTGGTTGATTTATTCATTTTTAAATCTTATAACTTTCATCAAAAAATAAAATGAAATGATCTTTTCAAGTTACTGAAATCAAATCTAAATTGAAGTATTTTTTTATGAATTTAAACAATACATATGCTTGTAGAATTTTTTTAAATACTTACCCTAAATTTCTTTTCTTATCAAATGCTAATGTTTCAATTGTGCATGTTCACCATGGACTGTTTTTTTCTTTCTTTCTTCTTTTTTTATTTTGAAATATGCAATCTGAAAGTAAGATCATTTTTGAAGAATTTCAAATATTTATCGACCATTATTGAAAGTATTCACAGTAACTAGCAATGTTATAAACGCGATGAATTTATTAACTTATTGCACTACATATTGTGCATTGTTATGTGACAGTTTGGAAAATGGAACGATATAAAAATAGAAAGCTGATCGTATAGTGGAAATTTGGAGAGCTTCATAATGTGATGTTTTATTGAAGTGCATTGTTTAAAATATGTTGCCTTAAATCGACATGCAAAAGGGAATTTTCTCTCTGTGTGTACACTTCTCAGTGCATTGCTTGAATGATGAACAGCAAGCACACTGTGTAAAAACACTGTGAAACAGACCACCGACACAATGAACTACTGATAAGCATTGGAGAATTATTTCTCACTATATTGTTTTCTCAATATTCTCCAGATAAGAAATAAGCTTGCAGCACAACAATCGTTGATTACGCTATTAATTTTTATCACTAATAATAATAATAATAATAATAATAACAACCCGGTAAACAAGAATACAAAATTGATAAGCTTAGTTTTGAATGAAAAGAAAAACAAAATGATGTCAATTTTTTTTTGTTATGAGAGATATTTTGTTGGGGGTTAGAATTTACTAAGTAGAATGGAGTTGATTTTAAAATAAAAGGGGCTCCTACATTGGAGGTGGTAATTTGTACCAGATTTAATCAACCGTGTATTACAGATGCATTTCCGCTGTGAATTTAGTTTTCTGTTCCTATTGGCGAATAATAACCGCACAGGATGTATTATTTGTTTTCTATTTTTATTATTTTGAAGCATTACTTTTGTGAAACAGGGGTGAAAAGTTCCAGTTGCTTTTCTACCATTGTTCCGTGGTAATTGAAACAAAACGTTATGATTATTATTTGCTGACCTGAGGCTATGTTGATCATGTTGGGGCTGCTGACCTGGTCGACTGAACAGTGTATGATAAGACCAACGTATTCATCTACCATCGCTGGTGAACATCTCTCTTTCCTTTTCCCCCCTCCTCTCTTTCCTCTCTCGACGAAAGGGTACAGTAGGTTGATCTGGATCAACAAATTACTCTTTTCTATTGATCCACTAATTTACACAGAATGTGAAACCGTTACAAATTCCGTTACAAGCAAACATACCAAATAAACTGGAAGTTCGACTGCAATCAGAACGCGGTTTTTTATTTTCTTGCAAAATTTACAAATCCAAAAAGTGAGGTAACTTTCAGCTAGCTGACAGCTTGATCTTGCGACAGCTGTTAAACTTTGGCTGTCAAACAAAAGTGTTGATAAGGTTAGCAAAAGTTTAACCAACCAAACGAAAAGCAGTTGCTTTTTTCAGCAGATTGAACGACAACAACAGCAACAACAATACATTGCATTGCAAAAATAAAATATTGACAACTGAACTGACAAGTCGAATGGAAAGCATAAATAAGCAGCACAAGCATATATTATCGTTGAATATAAAGAAAAAAGGAATGGGATTCTATTTATCTTTATTTTTTTTTAATATATATTAGATTTTTCCAAGTGACGGAAGATAATGCATGCAAAGGCAGAAAATATTGTGTGAATGGAAAAAGAAAGAATGATTCTTGGGACACAAATAGGAAAACATTTTCAAAATGGAGAGTCATGTATGAAATGGCCTTTTCAATTTCATTTTAAAACAAAATTCCCAATAAACTGGCAATAAACAATGCTAACGTTTTCAATGACCAGGAAATTTGTAATTTTCCACTACTTCTTGCTGAGCATGTTTCTTTTTAACTTATGCGTGACGTGCAATTGACAGTGAAGCAGCACTGTGTTGTAGCAGCTTTTGCAATATTGGCAAGGTCGTTCTAACGAGGGACCTGATTTAATGCTATTTCAAGGTTTTCCTATTCATTCTATTCCGTGTACAATTGAAAAACAACATCCAATCATGTCCAGTTGTGATGATTATTTTATTACTATGAATTTTGTCTGTGAAATTATTATCATTTTTACCAATTAATTGAAAAGTATTAAATTTCAAATTTCAAACGAATATATTTTTATCTCTAGTTGATTTTTTCTCATTTATTCATTATAATAATATTTGTTGAAAATGATCATGAAATGTGAACAGATCACAAGCTTCAACAGTGCTTTATGTGTACATTGTGTGTATAGTTTTGCAAAAGAAATTTCATCATCTCTACGCAAACTGCAGACCAAGCAACGTCACCGTCACAGCACACTGCACAACTGGACCAGTTGCATTGTTTGATAACTTATTTCTGCGTTGTAGATAGAGAAAATTTTAATTCTTTCACACAAGAGAAACTAGCAGCATTATCCTTTTCAAAATTCTGTACACAAAAATCTTATTTACAGCCAAACTATTCAACAATAAGTTCACCTTAGAACATTGACAAATTATCCTTGTATTGCAATGTGTGTAATTCAACTTGTACGTGTAATGGAACATTTGAATTTTTGAACGCTGGCTTTCTTTTTTCTTGAAAAATTGTTCTAACAATTTTACTTTAATATAGTCGTAATTATATTTTTTAACAATAATTTATATGGGAATTTTTCAGTTTTTCTCTGTTTTATTTTGCTATTCAATAACATTATTCGCAAGCAGTAAGCAGAAGGAAATGATAAGAATGATGATAATGAATAATGTTGAAAATTTGCATCACTATCATACTGAATTCATTTTCTCTGCAATTAGATGACTGTTTGTGAATAGTTGCAAGAACGATTGGGTATTTCAGTTTCAAGAACAGTGCTTTGCAAATTAGTACACCTGCTGGAGGCAATTGAAAAATTTTATTCATATTTATGCAATGTTGAAAATATTCACATCCAAACTGTTTTGTTGTTCAATGTTGTACACAGCCTTGACCACCACACTGTCTGTCACTCGCATTGAAGCAGCGGCAAGCAGAAATTGCCATTGCACAAAGGCTGCAAAAATCTATTCATGCCAACAACCCCCTTTGCTGATGTTGTCAAAATTAAGATCTATTTCGATCGATGGCAGTGTCATTGATTATTTTAAAAAAGGTAATTTACAAATTGTCATCAATTGCTAATGAGCACAGCATAGAATTGATTTTACAGATTTGTTACAAATTTTGTATTTATTTTTAACAATAATTAATAATTCTTCTTTTTTTGATTGATTTATTTATCCACTGTTGTGAGTTATCTATCACGAAAAAATCTATCCTCCTAAATATGATTTTCATTTGTTGATGGGGAATATAAAAATTCGTTGAAGAAATTTCATCTGAAAAATTTTTACATAAGAATGCATTTGCATGATCTTTGGGCATAGATGAATTATGCAAAAATTGTTCAAAAGTAAATCTCACTGTTCAGACGTTATCATTTAACAAGTCAAATAAACAGCTTGATCACTAGTACAGGCGTAGTGAAATTGAAAGGAAGAAATAAATTTTAGAAAATGGCTTTTACAACTCAACTGAACTGAAGTGAACCAGCAACTGAGGCGTTGCATGCGAACTCATCGAACAATTGGTAATTGTATTGTTTAAATGTAAACATTATTTACAAAATATTGGTACAAATTTGAATTGAGAATTTTCAAAATTTCCAGAAACCCTTTATCAGCAGTACAGAGTAAGAACAAATAAATGGAAGAGTGCGCATCGTTTAGTGAGTGACATTGCAAATTGACATTCGAAAACTACAGCTCGCTAGTTATGATTATGATGCATTTTTATTCATTACATCCATTATACAAAGGAGGCAATAGTTTACAACAATGCATAAAATTATACAGCATTCTAGAGGGTAGTGTAGTGATTTTGCTTATTTATCGAATGTTTCATTGAAAATTTCTGTATTGTTTTTTGAAATTTAACTGCTAGGATATGAAAAATAAGAAGAGCATTTGTCTGAAAAAATAGGTGCATTGCAATGGTGCAAAGCAATAAATATTCTTCTACTTTACTACTTACTCTTAAATTGCATTGATTGTGATGATGACCTGGCAACAATTGTGTGCTTGTATGCATCGAGTGAATGAATGAATGAATGAATAGCTGTGATTTTGAACGCTTACCTTTAGTTGGTTGGAGGCAGTTGAATGTTACTGTGGACAGCAGTGATGACCTACTGTTTTTGTTCACAGATACCGATTATGATTTGCTTGCTGTACAATGAAATGTAGATTATAGGAAAAATTTATTCTTTCCCTAAAAAAAGTAAAAATTTAGCCTTCACAAACCGTAGAAATAGAAGAAAAACAAGGAATATTTTACTTTGTTCGTTCTGCTGAAAATTCAAACGTAGGCCGCTTCATGGTGTGAACAGCTGTCCAAAGAAGGATACACGGAATAGTTGGCAATCGATGATCAGTATAAATATACTCTTGAATGCAGTCAGTAATTGGTGAGGAAGTTGACTGAATTGCTGTGTCAAGGTTCAGAGGTCGATGGAGAATAAGCTGACGATACAATTGACATGGTCAACATAGATACAATGCAATTTTTTCTATCAGGAGGATGTTGGTAGAATTTTTTTTTCCGCATGCATCATCATTCGATTACACTTTGTTGTTGTTGTTGCTGTGGCTGAATCTCTGAGTCTGAGAATATACAGAGACTAGAATAAATATGCTGTTTCTTTGTTGCACAGTCGTCAATGGAAATCAGACATCACCGACGACGAGACATTTTTGGTCAAAGATTGTGTCGCTAGTGACCAACGTCCACAGGTGTACAACGGATCAACGTCGGTCAGCTTGTGACCATCATTTGTTGGTCAGCTAATCAAAGTGGAAATGGTCGACGGAACAGGTGCACTTACTTAGTGAGCTTGCTGTTGCCGTGTGCGCTGCTGATTGATCACCGTGTGCTCTTCGTCATCGGTTCTATTTCACAAAGCCATTCTTATTGTAATGTTTGTTGGTCACGGTACGCATGGTTCCAAAACTTACCATGGTAACCAAATTGTCAATTTTGCTGCTTGGGCATATGTGTGACAAAACGGAAAATTATGCCGACCTTGGCGTGATGAACAGCACAATACCCAGATCTGTGGAATATACGTGTATATATATATATATATATATATATATATATATATATATAATGTAATGTATTTATATGAGGGAGAGAGAGGGAGAGAGGAGATTTCGATTTTTAACCCCTCTTTCATTCTAAAATTGGCCGTTGAAAGGAAAAGCAAAAAGGGATCGACGAATAAATCAGACAAAACCCTTTTAAAATGAACAACACTCAAGAACAGCTGAACCAGTTCATTTCAGTTCAATGGGTTTTCACATTTTGCAAGTGCTCAAGCAGCAGCACTCGTTTTAGAACGGGTTCAATTTTAGCTACTAAAATGACCACCATATGTGGAAAATTAATTTTAATCTACCGCACAACATTTTCAATGTTGGACGGAAAAAATTCTCAAATTAACAAAACTTGGCTACAATTAATAGATTTGAAATTTAAATATAGAATTGTTGTGCAATTTTACCTTCCCTCTCAACAGCACCAATTTCTGCCCTGATTTCATGCACGCGATAGTGTGTGTATTTTTATTTAAAAAAATTGATTTGTATTTTATTTTTTTAGCATCAAAAAATATATTTTGTTTGTTTACTTGTTTTTTCTTTATTATTCAAACAATTTCAAAAGTTAATTGCTTATTTCTGCTTTTTGTGCAACAGAAATTGGAACTCAGGTTGTTCTGAATTTGCTGCTTTTTCTAAATTATTCATTTCATTTAATTTTTATTTTTTGAAAAAAAAACATCTTTCAAAAGAACCTTTTCCATTCTTACGGTGCAAATTCATCTATCTACACATTAATTTATTAGTTCAAATGGAAAATATTTGCTTTTGGTGATTTTTTATTTAAAAAAAAATACGCAAATTTAATTTACAAATTCAACAACGTTGGCTCAATTTTTTTCTTTTGATAAAGCCTATCAGTAGTTGTTGGTGGTGGAATTGGTTGCAATTTTTAATTTCTTTTATTTTGCATTTTATTGCATTTCGAAAAGTTCGCCTACAATATGTGAAAAGTGGAATGCAGGTTTGTTTTCAAAAATCATGTTTATGTATTGACGTTAATCAAGCAGTTGAATATTAACGTCGTTTCATTCAGTTCAAGCAAAGAGAAAATAGCAAATGATGAATTAATTAGTCAATTATGAATTCAACATCGCAGGTCGGTGATGCAATGTAGGCGGTTGTTGAAGTGAAATTATGTGTAAATTTGATGGAAATTTCTTTTGTTATAAAAGCATTTTTGACTTACTTCTAGTTGGTGTGTTTTGCAACTGAAATTTCTATTGCTATTATGATTTTTTTTATTACTGTGTAACGTTTAGAAAATTTTCAAAACCTGATAGCCATTTAAACTGTTAGTCATGATTCAAACCCAATGAATAATCTACAAGAACTTAATCAAGAATTAAAAGTTTTTGCGTATATATTTCTTTCAATGACGAGCCATTTTGTGTGGGAAAAAAATTTATTCACGATCAATACTTGAAAATATATAGCATTGTGTGTTAGTGTCACTTGTGAGCGCCATTTGTTTCGATTGTGATAGAAAAAGGAAAATTGAAATAGGCAAGCAACATTTGAATTGCGAACAATAGCAAAGTGGAAAAACAATAATGTTCAGGCTATATTAGTTGACGTGCTGAATGGATGAAAAATTCATAAATGAACGTCGATGATCATTATGTTGTTGTCGATCAAGCGTATTGGAAAAATTTATGATAAATTGTTGAGTTTGCTGTGTTGGCTGAGTTCCTTATGATCGTTTCCAACGTGTACACCAATTAGTAGTAGTATGTGTAAAATGGTCGAGACGTCGAATCGAACGGTTCGTGTTGTCGGTTTTGTGAATCCCCCATTTCTGTTGAACTGCTTCACTTCGTATCCAGATGGCTGCAATAATCCCGGACCCGGCCTTGATGCAGAATATATATACGTTGTGTTGCATTATTTGATGGATTATAATGTCCAATGGATTCGGGTGAAAGATAGAAATGCTATGTTCAACGCATTGGAGAGTGGAGCGGCCGATTTTACTGGCGTTGGTACTCCACTTATTGAAGAATACTTTGGCAAGTTTAAAAATACTCCGGTATATTTGTTCGACGCCATTGCTTTGGTAGTGAAAAGCCGTTCCGCTAGTTCGGCGGCGGATTTTCACGCAGTCGCATTTGTCGAAACTGACGTCTGGTTTCTGTTCACCATCACTGTACTGAGCATTTATATGCTTTCGCATTTATCTAAATACATCTACGAGGTGTATGCATTTGAGCAAGATTTTAATAGAAGAGATCGTTTGATCACATTTCTGCGTTCATTTCGAGAGACGATTATTTACACGTTTGCATTCATATCGGTGATATTTTTCTTAAATCTTGTTTCAAACATCATCACCGTATATTTGGTCAAAAAGGACGAGAGAATTGAATACGGTTTTGACAACTTGAACGAACTTGGACGACTGTTGTTGAGGAAGAAATGCAGATTTACAATGTTAAGTTCAACCAAAGACGATCCAATATTTCATCATCTGATGATCAACCCAAAAGTTGAAGACGAAATTCCTTGGACAAATTTGTTCAGAAAGGCATTTGTGAAAAATCCACCCCTCTACGTGGACAGTCGTTATGACATGGGAAAATTGATCACTAAATCTTTATGTTACATTGGCGTCGATTTGTACAGTTTGAAAGAGTTTTACGAGAGCAGATTTTGCTTTGTGAAAGTGATCTCGATGGTGAAAGAAACTTCACAATTGCAAAGCGTTTTCTATTACAGAGAAGATGCCCTGGCTAGCAAGTTGTCCGTCATGTCGATGAATACGTTGCGCATGTTTTACGCAGGCCGGGCAACTGTTTACAGTCGACCTAACAGAACTGTATTTTGTGCCACGGATTATTTTGAACTGAAACCGTTGGAAATTGGAAAAATTCAAGATTTTTTTTATTTTCTTATTTTTACTACACTTGTTGCTTTTTTAATACTGGGTTTGGAGAAAATTTACTGCAAACTTGTTCCCAAAGCACCTTCACAAATTGCTAAGCACAGAAGCTGAACACTACATTCTTCTGTGTGTGTGTGTGTGTGTGTTTTAAATATTATTATTTCTATTGTGAGGGGAAAGTTTTTGTTTGATGAGAACTTTAAACTACATTCAATTAATTAATTCAGTGTGCTTTTCAAATTTTCTGTTTCAAAATGATGCATTTATTTATAATTTGTCTTTTCATGACTAGAACTGACAGTGCAATTGAAATTTTCTTGAATTTCTTTCAACTCTGTTTTATTAGTTCAAATTCATCAACAACTCTAATCAAATTTCTTATTTATAATAGGTAAGCTTTTTAGTAACTTTCAAAACACAATGAGAAACTTTTAAGAAACAAATTGTAATGTAGTTTTTTTTTAAATATTTTTTAAAATAATGCATTGTTCCTTTCATTTGTCTGTTTGTACATTGAAATGTCTTTTTTGCATTAAAATGATGCTAACAACGCATAGATGAATGAATTATTGAATACAACAATTGGAAAGGGTCTGAAAGTCTAACATTGTAGTTGACTGTTTTATTTTTTAAACAGATGAAAATCATGCTAAGTATTCTTATGCTGTGCGGTTGATAACGAAACGAATCAAATGATCGACTAATTGTATGTTGTAAATTTTTTGCAAATAAATAAGGTTGAGGTCAGTGTTCGTGGCAAAAACTTTCTGCATTCATATCTGAAATTAATAATATTACACGCATGACAGGCAGGCATTATGATGAACGGATATTGAACATAATGAATAAATGAATAAATATTGAACAAAAAGAAATAGAAAATGCACAACAGTTTTATGCATTGCATAATTGAAATATTTAATCATGTAGTTGCAGTAGTAGTGGTTGAAGATTTAACTTGACAAAGTTGACCATTCATGTTTGTGCATCTATATTCTCTCTCAAATTGAAGGAATTGTGTTTATTCTGCAGATGTGGGAAAATAGCACAGTAACCGCCCAGAGGTGAACGTTGATCGTTGTTTGAAACTGGGACGCGTCAGTGTTGTCGTTGGCTGGCATGCGCTTGGTTGAATAAAACTGGCAAATTAAACATTCATCTAGCAAAAGCAGAAGTTGTGACAAACACACATACACACACACACACACACACAGACAGACACACTGAGACATACAGTAAATGGTTAGTTAATTGTTCACTTACTTCCTCTACGGTTGTCAATTTTTTTCAATTTCATATTCATACTTATGGTAATTTTTGTATTATGTATTTTGCTTTTCTATTTTTCACCAATTTCACTTATATAGAACAGATTAATATTTTCTTGATTAACAGTATATCAGATGAGAAAATTGTTTCACTTGTATGATCCTTCTTAAGAAAAAATAAAAAGGTATCCATCCTTCTTTAGAATCAGTCACAAAGCAAAAAAGCACCCATCATCAAGACCATTATCAGTGAAGGTAAGCAAAAATGGAATAGAAGAGTTATTGATTTCTTGAAGCCGAACAAGAAAATCCATATCACACAAGCGGTACCAGTAGCGGATGTCAGTGGAAATGGTGAAACAATTGCAGCAGAGTTTAAAGAGGTTCCAAAAATGGTCGATTGCACAACCGCTAAAATCGACCTACCTCTATCAGCGGCAGTTATTGAACAAGAACAAGAGAATCCAACGACGCAGCAAACTGTTCATGACGTAACAACTGACGACGACCAATCTGCAGGTTCCTGTGATAATTGTTGGACAGTTCGTTATGGGACACTGGCCATTGTTGTGCTGGAAGCGTCAGCTTTGGTCAGTTGGTTCGTGTTGCACATCTTGTACTCAACCAACACTGACGCATTTTCCATCTCCTGGCGTGGTGTTGTTGCTTTGCTTTTGTTGACTGTAATTGCGATGGTTGTTTTCGGTGTTCTGACCAACAGAGCTTGGCTACTTTGGCCGCATATTGCCGTCCAAATGGCTGGCATATGCACCGGCATGGTGTTGACTTTGTCGACGGTGTTGGTGATGTCGGTTGGATCTGAAGCGTCAGATTATCTCTTTGCTAAGCTGTTTTCACCAGAAAGTGTTCCCTGGTTTGAAAAAATGCTCGGACCAATATGGCCATTCTGTTTAGCCGTTATATTCAACTTTGTCACCGCTTTGGGACTTTGGTTTTACACTGTAAACAAGCGCTGTCAAATGCATTTGCGTGCTAAGCAAAAAGGAACTCAGGTTGGTTTTTTGAAGTTCGTCGAATTGTTGAAATGCAAAGGCTCGCAGCTAGCGTCCGCTGGTCAAGCGAAAGCGTAGAATTTTTTCGTTCCAATTTGATCTGCTTATGTTCAACTTGCAGCTATTGTTGTTGTTCATCCGATAAAGTCTACTCTACTCAACTCTACTCTATTCTACTATACTATACTGTACTGTACTGTACTGTACTGTACGGAATCGATGACATTGGCCGGCATTTTCACTCTGAGCACACTACTGTTCTTGAAGTGGCCAAGCTCAGCTTTGAAATTAAATTTAATTTATTGTTCTTCAACAATTTGCTGACATGAATTGAAAATTCACTACCAACTTTTACGTAAAGCTTTCCACAAGGGGAGAAAGATTAATTTCAAAATGTCCATTCATTCTTCTCTAACAAGGAAATGACAAAAATACAACTTTTCCGTTTATTTTCAAGTTATTGGCATCAGTTAAGTTTATTATGTTAAAATATTAATGTTATTTACAATTTGACTGCTGACGTTCAGGTGCATTATTCTTGTACAATAACTTTCTTACTTGACAATTAATAATTCATTATTAGTCACATTTGCTACTGACTTGTAAAAAATTGAACAAAATGCCTCTTTGCACAGGAAATTTACACGCACGCACACACACACACACACACACACACACACACATATATATATATATATATTTATTTATTTATTTATTTAAATTATACAAATATACGCATAAAATGAACAGAAATTTATGTAACAAATAATATGTAAAGTCATACTGCATTTCTTTGCAATGGAATAGAATTCATAAATCACATTTGCTGTGTAAAACTGGCCGTTTTTCAATTTTCGCTTGTTCAATTTCAATTTCTATCAATTATAGTAAAATAATGCTTTACCGTTTGCGTACTGTCTTTTGACAAAACCTGCTTGTCAAGTTACTGTATCTGAAATCGTGACACTTACGCAGCGGTTGGTTGTTCAGTTCACGTTTTAGTGTTAATTTCTGCTTATTAGTTTCAGACGCAGGAAACATCAAAATGGCACTGAATCCTGAATAGTAAGTACTCAAATTTCGCTATTAATCAACTCATATCTCGATTTGTCTACTGTCGGCGACAAGGTTCGTTTGCCTACCAGATTTGAAGTTTTCTTTATTTACATTACTTTGTACTCTACATTAGTGCTGATTTTTTAAATATTTTATTTTCATTTTTGACTACATTTAATTTTTCAACTAAGATTCAAATGGTGAACATTTACTTTTGTTTCATTTCCGCTGTTAATCTTCTTTAACTGTTGAAATTGAAAAGTAAATTTTCAAAAGTTTTAACTTCAAAAATTTTAGATGTTGAAATGGAAACGTTTACATTTAATAAGTTGAAATTTGCTTGTTTTTTAATCAAAACAGTTCTACTTTGTTGTCTGCTTGATGTGTTACTAGAACGATGACCTTATGCTAGGAGCGTTCAGTAAGTAATTCGTAGCCATGATGGTGGTTTTCATTTATCATTTGACTCTCAAATAATGGTCACGTTAATTTGTATTTGTTGCGTGTTTAAATTTCTTTTTTAAACTTCACAATTTTCAATTTTTACTGATGATCATTCAAATTATCTATTTAAAAGGATCTTTTGGGGTTTTTTTTTATGATTCAGAATACTGTAGTATGTCAAATATTTTCTTTTCAGAAGCCATTTAATCTGGTTACATGTTCAGCATTTGACGCTGAATCTATAATTTAGACATTTATTATAAATCATTCGTGAAGAAATGTTTTCTGTTGTTTCTGCTATCCTTTGAGATTTTTATCATTTTCAAAACATGTAAATTGTTTTTCAGTTGTTTGCAATTTCTGAACTTAGATTTATTTCAAATTATAAAAGATTAACATCTTTTTTTTCCACCCGTAAAGCGTGATCAATATTTTTTTACAACTGAGCTTGATAAACTATGCTTTTTTTTCCTTTAGCAATCTGTTATTTATTTATTTATTTGTATTTTTTGGTTACTATTTGTTCCACTCTTGTGATTAAGCTGTTGTTTGTTTATGCACATTTTGCATCATTTACTACATCGCAGATGTTAAAGTCATGCATTTTTTGACATTTTCTAAAAATGTCTTTATACATTTGTTTTGATTGATAATTTTCTTTCGTCATAAAGGACGAATTTTTTGTTCATGTGTTAAAGCGAAATGGTTTCTGCTTTCTTATTACGCTTACTTTTGACGTGTGTTTATTTTAAAGTGAAAAAAAGAATTTTTATGTGCTGATGCTTTTGTCATTTGTTAGCAGCTATAAACTGTTGGAAAATTTGATGAAGAATATATTTATTTATTACAATGATTAATCATCGTTTAATGCATTTTTTCAATTTGTTTTATTGGTGTAATATTGCATAGACCAAGTATAATATTGTTTTCGATTGAAAAGCATTATGTGAGCATTGTTGAAAAGAGATTTTAATTTAGTGATTACTTGTTTAAACTTTTGTTGATTGGCGATTCTGGAGTTGGGAAGTCTTGCCTTTTGCTGAGATTTGCGGTACGTATGAATTATTTTTGTTTATTTTATTTCAAATTAATTTATATATATATATATATATATATATATAGGATGACACTTATACTGACAGTTACATTAGCACTATTGGCGTTGATTTTGTAAGTCTGAGCTAGTTGTAATTTCTAATCTAGTTATAATCAGTGAATGTGTTTGTTTTGCAGAAAATTCGCACTATTGATTTGGATGGCAAAACGATCAAGCTTCAGATAGTAAGTGATTCAGGTTGATGCTGGTTTTCTTATTGCACACTGTTAGCCAGTTGCTGTTAGTGTTGTTTGCGTCATTTGTTACTTTTATGTAGCTGATTGTTCATTGTAATCTATTAATCCATCGTTGTAATGTAAAGATAAAATTTAAATTTATATCTGTACTTGTTTTTAATATTTGAATGTTTGTTTGATAATTTTTTTTTAAATATTGTACATTCACTTTTCAATCAAAGTAATGAATTCGTCATGGAACATTATACGTTGACAAAGTTTGTTTCTTTACGTACACTTTTCCGATGAATCAGCATATCGTATTTCATACCGTAATTGATATGCAGGTATAGCTATTAGATGAGATTGTGAATTTGTATAAAATGTACAAAAAAGGTATAATGTTGTGATGTCTTATTTTACAGTTTGAAGTTAAAGTTTTTCATGTTATTAATGGATGTTTAGTGGGATACTGCTGGACAGGAGCGTTTCAGAACGATCACCTCGAGCTATTACCGTGGTGCGCATGGGATCATTGTCGTTTATGACATTTCTGATCAGGTAAGAAGATAAATTTATTATTTTATAATATTCCGTATTAATAATGTTCAAATTAAATTAGTGTGAATGACTTTTGATTTTTGTTTCGACTGTGTTGCAGGAGTCTTTCAACAACGTTAAGCAATGGTTATTGGAAATTGAGCGTTACGCTTGTGAAAATGTCAACAAGTTGCTAGTGGGCAACAAGTCCGATCGAACAGCAGAACGAGCTGTTGAATATGATACTGCAAAGGTGTGCATGCTTTTTTCTTATTGTTGACTTTTGTGTTGTGAGAAATGATGCTGTTGGTTTTTGTTTTTTATTTCAGGAATATGCTGATCAGTTGGGTATTCCATTTTTGGAAACATCGGCCAAGAATTCTACCAACGTTGAGCAAGCATTTTTGACTATGGCAGGTGAAATTAAAAGACGTCTTTCACACGCTGTTGGCACAGCAGCTGGCGCGCAGCCTGGAGTGCGAATAACATCCACACCAGTGCAACCGCAAAAATCTGGCTGTTGTTAAGTATCTGATTCCATCTTGACTGCGTTGATATTTGAAAAAGGAAATTTTGATTATCATCAATACACATCATCATCATCATCATCATCCTGCTATGGTCGCTCGCAAATGTGACATTTTCTTCTCTCGTCTTCTTATTTTCTTCTTTGCCGACGCTGTATTTTCATCTTTCTGTAGTAAGAAAAATGTGAACTTTTTTTTAATTTAAAAGTTTTTTCATTCCATGCCATGCCCATTTATTGTCAATTTTTGGGGTTTGGTAAAAATTTTGCATCGTTCAGTTTCATATTGCTTCAACTTTCTATTGTTTGTGTTAGCAAAATTAATAGTCATCAGCTTATTTGTAAAAATTATTTTCATTGTGCTGGTCGGCTAAGTAGACAACGGTGAAACTGAAGTGAGTTGGCTGATTTTTACATAAGCATGGTATGGACAGTTTCTTTACTACGCCCTATCCTGTTTTTTTATACAAAAAAGAAGAAATTTATTATAATTGTTTGTGTTCTGGTTGTTTGTTTGTCTGATTCTTTATCATCATCTTCTATTGCTGTATATATTACGTATATAATGATGTATACATGTATACGTATATATAACTATTGAAACAACAAATATTAATTGCTAACATAGTCGTTGTTTGATTTCTTGTCAGAAGTTGTAAAGATGATTTGAAGAAGGATACAGATCTGTGTATTGGTGAACTTTTTTTTTTTTATTTTCTAATATTCACTTACTCGTCAATGCAAGTGTGCAATAAATTTTCTACATTTGAGAAAAAAATATGATCATTTGAAATGCATACACTCGCAAACTACGTATAACAATGGTGTAAAGATGTGGAAAATGGATGTGCTTTTTATTATTTGCTTACCAATTTTATCATGGCTAGAGGAAAACAAAAGCATTAATAGTTCTTGAGTCTATTTATTGGCAGTGTGACATTCTTGTGTCATTATTGTAAATTAATAAGCATAGGAGGAAATATTGGATATATTGCATATATATATATATATATATATATATATATATATGTATTAACTGGATTAACTGGAATTAACGACAAAGTTAAAAGAAGAAATGTCAAGCGGGTGGGATTGATCAACTTCTGCTGTAAAATATTGATTAAAAGAGAATAAGAATAAAAAACAGAGAGTAACAACTAAACTATGAATTTATAAATGAATAAGCCAACAGCTGTGCTTATTGTTGCTGGTATTCGTTGTTGATTATGATGGTGATGGTTATTTTACATTTCGGCAAGACTGACAGCAGTAACGACCATAATAGCTGTGACTGCAAAGGCCTGCACTGACCACTAGTCGGCAGTTCGCCAGTAATGGATTGTCTACACAATTTTCATTGTTGGATTCTTGTCTCTGGGCTAAAGTGAAGTGAAACAATTTTCAATTTATCAGCTCAAAACGGCACATATCAATAGATATCAACTGATTACCTTCAACTACAACGCGTACAGAGGACGAGAATGAACCAGCTGGTTGCAATAACGCGCAACTGTACTCTCCGCTGTCGGATATTTTTGCTGAATTTATGGTCAACGAGCCGTTGAATTGTACCTGAACATTGATAATTCAGAACTTGATTGCGTGATCAACGTTTTGGATGTGCAAAAAAAGAAATATTGCTTGCTCACTTCAATTCGTCGACTGACATCTGCAGCAACGTGACGATTATCCTTGTACCAGACTACGTTATTCTTGTGATGCATCTCTTCAGTGCCGCCTCTACAATTCAGTACAATTGGCTGTCCTTCTTGATAGGTCCAATGTGTGCTGTCGACTTGTACCGAAACTGGAGCATGTTCTGCAATAGAAGTTAAACATCAAAGCAGATATATAATGCGGAAAACTTGCAGCAAAAAGAGCAGTTGAACACCAATCAGCTGCAGCATTCATTTGCATTGTATACTGTTTGCCTGTTATTGGTTTGTTTTACACTTATTCACATTTCAGATGCAATGTTTTTGGCATGTGCGAGGAGACTTTCGTTTCTGATCAATCAGCGAGAAAAATGTTCTGCTCACCGAATGTTTTCTTATGGTCATCGTCCGTAATGGACATGCTGACAGTTGCATTGCAAGCTGATGCGCATTCTTGTTTTGAGTCAAATCGATTGTCATTACCGCCGCAGCCACCGTATGCGAACGGTCTGCACTTATGCGACCGAGGGTCGTGGTACCACTTGCGCTGAAACGACTGGTGACACGGGCCCGAATCGAACTCCAGTTCACAAGCACTGCCTGTTAGTGTTAGAAGAAGAAGAAGAAGAAGAAGAACAAGAACAAGAACTTTACAATATCGAAGTTTAAATTAGTAAGGAGGCTGAATTTAATTGAAATTTCCTTGCAAAGGTTGCCTGCCGCTAGCCTGCCCCTCTCTGTCCCTCTCTCTACCTGTTGTTGTCAATTTTGCAGCTTGAACACAACGTGCTTCGCATTCGCTTTTCGTGTTGAAGCGGTTCGCATTGCCTCGACATCCGCCGTATGTGAACAATTTACACTTGCTGGACACACGGTCGAAGTACCACTGGCTGATCGGATCCAAACAAGGTCCAGCATCACGTTCCAAATCACACAGGTCTGTACACTCACACACACATTATTATTATTATTATTATAACGAAATTCTGTGTTGATGGACAATTGAAGAGGCAAGCACGAAATGTGAGCAACAGTGGACAATTTATTCGTTTATCAATGCAATTCTTTAAATTTAATCGTCCTACTATCAGTATGATAAAATTACAGCAGTGGATGGTAAGAAAAAAGTAAGGCAAAAACAAGCAAACTAGCGACTGTCAAATATTGAACGCACCACGCACATGCTGCTGCTGTTGGTAAAAATTGAAAATGCTTTTATCTCCTTCTTAACGGAAAACTAATTGAAAAACGCCTTGCAATTGAAATTGAAGTTATTTTTTTTCACTGTTTACATAATCTTTGCCCTTGTATCAATATCTATATTCGTTTGTATATTCACTTGTTAAAGGAGGAATAGGAAAGAAAGAATTCCCGTGAAAATGTGAATGAAAATCAAATTAACAAACTGTGCAGTGTAGTGTCCATAACTTTTTTTCTTTGATTTTTTAGCACAATTTCAAAAGTGGTTAAAGACGTTGAAAAGTTTACCTTCATGCGAGTAGCTTGTTCGACGTGGATTGCAAATATTGTCGCATTCTTCTTTGCTAGAGAAACGATTGCCATTTCCTTCGCAGCCACCGTACACAAACGACACGCATTCACCACGTTCCTGGTTGTAAGACCATTTCGGTACTGATGCCAAGCATGGTCCTTCGTCCGGTGGCATTTGGCAGACATCTGCAACAAATAATTGATTTCATCATCGTGTGAGGAATAGTTTTTTGAATAGAGAGAGAATATTGACTGTATAAATAATTAATCTCGTAGAAACCTTGATCACGATAAGCACCGCAAGCTCGTTCGCAAGCTTCTTCAGAGGTGAAACGATTGCTGTTGCCTCCACATCCGGTGTACATGAACGACGTGCACTGCATTCGTTCACTGTCATAATACCAGTTCAGTAAGCTTCCATAGCACGTACCAATATCTTTGCTTTGTAGGCATAAATCTGAACAAAAACGTGTACGTTATTGATTTCTGCTCTGTTGAACAACAACTCAGTGCAGTTTACCAGGCAGTGCGGATGTGGGCAACGGATAAAAACGAGGTGCCGGACTGCTTGCTGGCCTTGACGTAGATTGAAGTGGCTTTTCAAATGGTGCTGGTTCAGTATCGCCCAGTTCAGCGCACACTCGTTCGCAGTCTGTGCAAGGTAAGTAAAAGAAGTTACTGTAAACATGATACTTTTATGATATTTTTGCATTTCTTTTTCACATTTCCATGCTCGTGACGTTCAATTAAATACCTTGGCGCGTTTTGAAATTGTTTCGATTGCCACCGCATCCTCCATAAACGAATTCAATGCACTCTCCACGTCGAGGTTCATAATGCCATCTGGTAGTTGCATCACGGCAAGGACCAACATCGGGACTGGAATTGCAATAATCTGTTGAGAAAAGAAGCGAACTGTTATTTCAACGCGAACACCGTGCAAAGTTGCGATTTGTTTTGATACCGATGTGTGAACGGTATGAATCACTTTCGATGCTGTTGTCCAAATCGTTGATTTCATTGTTGAAACTGTCATACGTAGTTGATTCTTCGGGCTTTTCCTGTGGTCGTCCGTGGATGATGTTCTGATGTCGTACAGTTCCGCAAGCAGCCTCGCAAGCTGAAGATAAATTTAATGATCATGCCTGGAATGAAACCAGCAGCAAGAACAGTGCATAGAAAGATCCTGTTTACCGCTTCTAGTTGGAAAACGATTTTCATTGCCTTGACATCCACCGTAGACAAACTGCTGACATTGTTGCGTCATTCGATCGAAGTAAAACGATGGTATGTACGCTCGGCACGGTCCTGTATCTTTGGGTAAATTGCAGATACTGCTATCACCTGTCAATAGGGAAGAATATTGTAAAAGAACTGTAACGTGCAATTAATATACCTGGATGGCTGGATTCGGCTGCTTCATCAACACGGGAAACGGTGAAAACACCGCTATGACCACCACTACCACCTGCGCCACCAGCAACAGCAGAAGTCAACACTTTCACCTCTTCTGATGATGGCATATGCTGTGTCGATTTGCTACCACATCGTCGTTGGCATTGTTCCAATGATTGAAAATTGTTCGAATTGCCCAAACAACCGCCGTATGTGAATTGTTCACAACGTTCTGCTGTCTGATCCCAGTAATAACGCATTTCTCGACCAGCGCAAGGACCTGACACCGATGGAAGTTGGCAGGGATCTGCGAAGCAATAACAGAGATGTGAGGAATTTCAAAGTGAAATGAAAGATTTTTCGAACCGGCTTTGCTGGCACATTTTTCGTGGCATTCTTCCATAGTCTCGAAACGGTTATCATTGCCATGACAGCCCCCGTAGTAAAATCTACCACATGTACCTTCGTCGTGCTTGTAATACCATTTCGCGACATATTGATCACAAGGTCCGGAATCTTTGGGCAATTTACAAAAGTCTTCTATAGAAGAAAAACTGTTTCTGCTTGCTTTTGAAGTTTATTTTTTGCTTTTGTACACTTACCGATCACTTTGGCACATTTAGCTTCGCATAATGCTTTGGAAGCGAAACGATTCGAGTTTCCTTTGCAGCCTCCCCATGTGAATGTGATGCACTCACCCACGGCCGGTTCATAGTACCATTGCTTAATTTTACCACGGCACGGACCAGTGTCTACTGGCAATTCACATACATCTTCGTATTCTATGAAAATTTTATCATCTTATTATCCATCATTCAACGAAAACAATTGTTCTACTCTAATTGTGAAATTTTACACCAGTGAAATTGCAGTAAGTTGAAAAGAGAGAATTTGTGAACGAAAAGAGGTTAAAAATAAGATGATGTAAGTAATAATTTGCAGTATATTTCAGAGTTAGTTTTGCGTCCTTGCTCACCTTCAGATTCAGCACCTGTTTCTTCTGGTTGATGAGAAAATGTAGCCGGCGGTGAGACGGTCAACGCTTTACCAACGTTATCACAAATGGCCATGCATTCGTCGTATTCCGCGAAATTGTTTCCATTTCCGTTGCAGTGATAGTAAAATTGCATACAGTAACCTTCAGTAATATCGTAATACCATCGAATGGTTGTTGCACCGCATGAGTCGGTGCCAGGAATTTTTGGCAAATAACAGACGCCTGAACACGTTACATCACAACAGTGGAAGCGGAATTTGCGTAATTTAAAAACAGTTTGATTAACTACCCTGATCTGGCGGATTGACGCAGACGTGTTTGCAGTCTTCTTCTGATTCGAATCGATTTTCATTGCCACCGCAACCACCGTACCAAAATTGCCGACAAACACCTTCTATTGGGTCGAAGTTCCACTTCAGTGAATAATCTGAACACTCACCAGTTTCTGATGGCAGTGTGCAACTAGCTAAAGAATTACAATCAGTTAAGTCAACTTTTGTTCAGAATAATGCTTGCCGATTTGTTCAGGTGAAACGGGCCCTCGTAGTGGCGGTGGTGTGGTGATAACGGGCGATTCTTCAGCAAATTCGAAACAGCCTTCCATCGCTGGACCTTGAGCAGCTTTCTGACCATCTGGACAGCAACCGAATTCTTTCAAACGGCAGTCGTCACAGCCCTCGTGCCGTGGTCCTAGTGCAGCGGTTACTCCATCCGGACAGCAACCGAAGCGTGTATATCGACACGGACATCCTTCATAATTTGATCCTTTGGCATAAGTCTTTCCGTCCGGGCAGCATCCGAACCTTGAAGTAGCGCATGTTTCGGGACAACCAGCAAAACCTGGACCAGTAGCAGTGCTCTGACCATCCGGACAGCAGCCGAACTGACTCAGCGAACAGCCGCATCCTTCATTCTTTGGACCTTAAAACCACGCTGATCAGGACGCAAATCTTAAGTAGTAAGTTTCGACGTGTGCACAGTTGTTACTGTTGCTCATTTGCATAGCACACCTTTGGCTAATGTGACACCATCAGGGCAGCAGCCATATTTTGATATGACGCAATTATCTTCACAGCCTTTGTTTTCAGGACCCAGTGCAGCGGTTTTGCCATCAGAGCAACAGCCAAAGGGATTTGATTCACAACTCAACGAGGATCGTTCACAGCCTAATAATGTAATGCAGTTAAATGCAGCAAATTAACAGACAAACTAACAACTCTGTATGCACGCACCTTTGTAATGTGGTCCGAAAGCAATTGTTCGTCGATCAGGGCAGCAACCGTACAAAGACGCAGAACAAGTAGGATCGCCGCAGCCTTCGAACTTTGGTCCTCTAGCCAGGGTCAGGTTGTCTGGGCAGCAGCCGTACTTGGTGCTGTTGTTCAAACAGTTGCCTAATTCATAGTTGGTGCAGTTCAAATTGTCCGGTCCAAGTGCTGGCGTCACCCAATCAGGGCAGCATCCAAATTCCGTTTTTGAACAATGCACATCAGTCTCGTTGGCGAGTGTTTCATTTCCAAGCGAATCCGTTTCGTTGAAAAGAGCAGCCGTGGTATCGCTTAGCAGAATATCCGTATCGTTGCTCATATCAGGGTTGGAGGTAATGTTCATGCAAGGAACCTCGACGGTCACGTTTTCACTGTTGGTCAGATTGCACATGCGTACAGTGCACTGCACAGTGCTGGTGTTCATTTTCTCGTCAAACACTTCTGTGCAACATTCTGCATCATTTTCAGTGCAGTTGTTTGCCTGTTTTGGTTTCATTGGTGCAGTGTCGTTTTCCAAACCAATTCCTTCTTCGCTGACATTCATCGCAGACATACAACCCTCAAAGTTTGCACCGTCAGCTGTGGTATAGTTGTCAGGACAGCAACCGAACTCTGAAAGGCTACAATTGCTGCACCCTTCGAGAAACGGACCACTAGCAGCGGTACTGTTGTCTGGGCAGCAACCGAATTCAGTTTCATTGCAAGCTGTGAATTTCAAATAACAATAATAAGATCAACAACGAAAAAGTATTCAACGCAATGCAAACAGTATACCTGTGCAGTTTTGCAAATTACATTCTTGAACATCAACAGGTTTTTCATCTTCATCACACATCGCTGGATTGAGTCGATAATCATAATCAAAGCAGAGTACAACTCTTTTCTGCGTTCCTCCTCCACAAGGTGCCGAACACTGGATCAAAGCACACAAAGTAAGTAAATAATTTTAAATCAGATGGTTTTGAACATAATTTTGATAGTTAGATGAATAGATGAGATAATTTTGCATCTACATCCTTGTTATTTAAAATAAGTTGAAAGAAGTAGCATTCTCCATCTCCCTCTCACTCATTCCCTCTCTGTGTTTGTGTGTGTGTGTGTGTGTGCATTAAATAATGATCTTTTACTGAAATTCCTTCTCTTAGAAGCTCCTTTTCCTCTTATACGGTTTACATGTCAAAGTTCGTCGTATCAGCTCATTATATTATAGATAATATTCATCTTTTCTAAATTGAATTTAAATTAAGAAATTTTTAAAACAGGGAATCCCTTTTACTGATAGTTAGAGAATAATTCCTTCACTATACCTCATCCCATTCACTGGTGAAATATGTTCCAATGCATTTTTCTTCGTTCGTGCAGTTTTGTCGACTGCTTGGCTTTACATGCGGATCGCAGTGCAGTTCATCCATTTTGACCAATTTGTTTCCTTCTTCAATCGCACAAACAACGGAACGTGTCTGGTGACCGTGTCCACATTTTGTCGAGCACTGTAAAAATTTCATTATCAAAAGAATGAGAAGGCAAAAATACTTTACGGACGTTTGTTGTTTTCAAAAAGTAATAAATTACCTCAGACCATTGAGACGCATGCCATTTGTAAAGACAAGGAATAGGGGTAGCACATGGGCGTTCATCAATCGGCTTCTCCCCTTCGCATCGATCGTCTGAATAGATACGTCCGGAAGAATCTCTGCATGAGACGTTCCTTGTTTCAGTGGTATCGTTGCAATGTTCGCAAAGATTCCATTCTGTGACGTGCCAATTTAAGCCTTCACAACGTCCAAGATTGCAAGGACGTCGATTGTTCGGCTCGTCCGGAGCATGGCAAGCTTTTCCGGGCAATAATTGGCCTTCCTCGCCTTCTTTCTCAGATCGGCATGTTACAGATCTGTACTGAAATGCCTCACCACAAGGGCTACTGCACTGTAACCAAGAAGACAAAGAAATACATTAAAATAAACGAAACCACTGATTGCTGATGGAAAGGACGCAAAAAACTGAAGCAAAACCTACAGAAGACCAAGGTCCGACGTGCCATTCTGGACAGGAAAAGCGATTGCAAGGTTGACGAAATATTGGCCTTTCTTTAGTGCAGAGACCATCTCTTACTGACACTTTAACACCATCGGCCATAGCCTGGTGACAGAACACGATTCGATATTGCATTCCAGTATCACCACAAGTTTCAGAGCAGGGTTCCCATTCACCGACGAACCATTCAGGATCGCAATCTACAGTCGAGCAAGTTCGATTTAATTCTGGTAAAGTACTGTTTAAGCAGAATTCTTCATCCACAGCTTCTTTGGTAGAACGGTCTGTACACTGAGCAGTTCTCTCTTGTATACCTGTGCATTTATTTATTTGTGAGAAGTTTTAGACCAGTGTTTTCCATTTCAAACCCTAGAATTTACCTTGACCACAAGTTACTGAACAAGCGCTCCACGGCCCAACTGTATACTGGTACGGAAGTGATTCAGTCAGCGGAACCGAGAATTCATATTGAATTCCAGAGTTTTCAGTTTGGCGTAAAAGCTTTACAGAAAGAAAACAAAAACATATGCATGTAAAAATCAATCACCGACAGTAATGAATGGATGGCGTTTAACATTGTGTGCTCTCACTTACTACAACAATAACAGGCTCTTTTGTTGGTCCTTTGGCGTAGAGCTTTTCAAAAGCAACGTTGTTCTGTTTGATTCGTTCATATTCGAACATTGTGCCAGCAACTTCGATCGTCTGCGGAAAATCAATTTTCCAATGACCATTCAGCCAATATTTGCCGGCTTCATTTCTCAGAGCTGAAACAACAACAACAAATTTTTAATATGAATATCCGAAGAAAAATAATTTCACTACTGCGCTACTCCATTACCCAAATAGTTGTTGGTAGGCTTGCGCTCTTGGATAACAATGGACGTAGCGCCAGTAGGAATAACGATAACATCATGATAGCCAGGTTTCAGGTCACTTTCATCGAAAAATCCTTCAACAGTTTTGCATGTGGAACCATCACCGCCGCAAACACGACACAAATCTTCTTTTAGAGTGGATCCGAGTTTATTGTCACATCCAACGGGCTAGAAAAGGTGATAACAGCTTACTTTTCAGTGTGTGGGTTTGTGTAGGGATGTGTAGTGAGGAAGGGGTTGAGATTATTTTCAGTTCGCTTGTTTATTAGTACTATATGCAGAAGTTGCATTCTGCTTACCAAGCAAAAGCCTTCGACACAGATGTCGTAGTTGAACGCATCGCAGCGAGTGCCGTCGATTACTTTTTCAGCCCATTTATAATAAAAATTTTCACCCTCTGGAATGCACATCAACTCGCACTTGTTCAATGCTAAAGTTGGTTTTGCATCAGTTGTATTGTAATAGCTGTTATTGAGCAATTCTGCTCACCTCGAGTGAACGGCCGCCATTTGTAAAATTTCCCTTCCAAAGCTTTGTCGTTGTATTTGGCGCATTGTTCAGCCCGAAAATCCGCTTCCGTTGGACATGGCTAGAAAAATAAAATCTCCCTATTTCCTCCAACGAGAAGTATTAAACAATCAAGCATCCTACTTCAATGTTGCATGATACGTAACGTTTTTTAGCGCCAATGCAATTTCCGCTACAATGAAAACAACTTCAGTTAGAGCATCGATCATGTACGTCTGTCTGAAGATCAGTTCGTCTAATCCGACATGACATAAGAATGAGAACTGTGCATTGTATAGTTTCTATATTTGTGTGAGTTCATTTAAATTTGCGTTGAAATTTTCTTTAAGAACACTGTATTTGTACTGTTTGAAATAATGTTGTATGCATTTTTTACGTACGAGCAATTTCGAGTCTCGATCTGAACTCCTCCGCCGCAGGTTCTTGAACATTCTCGAATAATTTCCCATGGCTCCCAGGGTCCAGATTCTTCTTGTCCAACACCGTCGACTGAAAGTCCACTTTCACCAGCACCGAAAACGGCATACGCTTGTCTAGCTTTTCTGGATAACGGATGTTCGACCAAATCCTGTAGAATCAAACAACATTAATTATTATTGATGTTCCTTTGCAATTTCAAAGAAAAATAGTCAGCTTAAATATTTTGATACTTATGAATGATTGTTTTCGGGAAAGCAGATGCTATTCAACGATGAAATCGCAACATTTTAAAAAATATGTAAAGAAAAAATACTAATAGTCATTGGAAAAAGTTGACATCATTTGATGGAACAGCTGGCAGTCTGATAGATTTGATCACAAGCACAGATTGTATTTTTCTTTTTATTTATTCACAAGGGGACTTTTGAACCAGTGTCCAGACTGTTTCTGCATCTGTGAAGCAGACGATCAGGTTTCTTTTGCGCCACATGGCTACTTGCCAGTTGTGAGAAATTGTGAAAATGTCCGCTATAAATTTTTAGAAAAGTTTCTTTTCTGCAATTTCAATAGGCATAGACTGACTGAGCATTGGTGTCGGATACTTTTCCTCTGGAAAGTTGTTTGTTATTTGTGATGTTCGACGCGATTATTAATGAAATATAATGGTTCGTTTTCAAAATGAAATTGCTGGCCGCAACTGTTGAAAGGAGCAGAAAGCAGATCAGAACATTCTCTAGCCGTCAGGCTCATCATATTTTCCCTGCAGTGAACAAGCACGACTTTGACACACAACGAGTTGTTGTTGAAACTTTTGCTTACAACACGATCTTACAACGTATAATATGCAGATGGAATATTGAAAAATGCATTTCTTCTTTCTGTTTAGTTTGTCTTCAAAATTTGTAAAACTTCATCATATTGACACATCGCTAATTCTCTTGCTTTCTTTCCTTCTGTCACTTATTCATTGGGAAAGTTTATAAAAATAGAAAATTTCTTGAACGAAATTATATATTTGAAAATTTAATGCATCTATTAATAATAATACTAATAGTAGTTAAGATTTAATTTTTGCTTTACAATTGCGAGGATGACGTATTGTCAGAATGACGAAATGATGTTATCTGTTGGAATGTGTAGTTGAATTGACAAACCCTGTGTCGGACCGAGTAACCAGTCAAACGGTGACTGGGGATGATTTATCGTTCCAAGCGGTCTTGGAACAAATGCGTCCGCTTAATGCACTGCATATAGTTGACGACAAATTTGAATACACGAAATATGTGACGTCCGTGCTGAAAGCAAAAGCAAAAGCGTGCTTCTATGTTGTTTAGGCTTACTTGCACACCGCTTCATGCGTTTTGCCTTTGGGTGAGTTCGGAGGGTAGAATTTTTTTTTTTTGAAATATCGAAAGTTATTTGAAAATTTTTCTATTTTCTGTTCGTTGTTCAGCATCTGCACTGAATAAGCATTCCACAGGAAGGGATATGATAAATTATAAAGTCAAAAATACACTAAAATAGTTTTAACGTCATTTATATAGTTATTTTATTTGCTTGTTTTACTCATACGATGAAGACAATTGCAATTTGTGCTGCTGCTATTGTTGAGCAACTTATTCTTATTCTTATTCTCTCTCTCTCTCTCTCTCCGGCTATGCTTCTTGCCTCACTTTCCCTCTTTGACGAAACTTTTTGCACACAATTGATTTCTGATTCCGATATATAGGCTAAGCTAATGCTTTGCGTAAATTAGGTCCTCCTTACGACCTCAGGCTAGTTGTCATCGCAGATGACACACTGTGGCTTGGAAAGGGCAAAAGTACTTGTTGAATTTGGGTAATTTGGGTCAAAGTTCTCCTCCCATGTCAATCTTTTTATGCTTAATGACGAAAGAAAATAAATTATTCATCAACATGCGACGATGTTGGAAGCACTGATATGCACACAAGCCTGTATATAGATGATAATGATAATAAAAATGATAGTTACCTGAGATTCAGCAGTGATGACAGCGGAAACGTGATCTGCAGTGGCATCAAGTTTGTAACAGACGCCGACAGTGACAAGCAAGCAAGCAAATATTGAACAACAAGTAGGAATAAAATATCTTCGCCAATTGGATGGCGGTTTCTTTGTCATGGTTGAAATTTTCAACTATTCAAAAGGGATATTTGACAGTTGAAAAGCCTGAAAAAAGTTGAAAGTAGAAGAGTAATAATAAGTGGTCAGTGGGATGAGATTTGTCGAGTGAGATACGGGATGCGCGATAGAAACGTGCTATCAAGTGAAAAGCAAAAAGAAAATATGTCTTTTGAACTGACGGACGCACGACAACGATTAAATGAAATAAACTAGCTAACTAATGGCACAACCGACAAACCGACAAGCGAGCAAACAGCGCTTTGTCACACTTTTGTTCTGTTTTGCTTTCATATTTCTTCAATGGCAGATGTCGCGTTGCAGCTAGACCGGAGTAGTGATCTGCATCATCATCGTCATCAGCATCTTCTTCTTCTTCTTCTTCTGCTTCTGCTTCTTCTTTTTAACTTTACACTCAACACTGAACTTTGATGCATTTACATTTAGCATTTCAAAATGTATTTCTCTCTTTGCTTTGAACAAAAATTCTTTCATAAATTTCAATTATCTGCTTGTCAGAAATACTTTTCCGTGTGTTGAATAAGAAAAAAAAAAAAAAAAAGAAAACAAAAGAGCAACGGCTCACTCATTGAAACTTATCAGTTATGACACTGTGGCCGAGTTTTCATTGTCAGGGAAAATTTATTAGTGAATAAAAGATCAACGAAGCATCGATATCCAAAGTTGAAGCTTTTCCTTCCTTTACTTTCTCTCTTTCTGCTTCTTTACCTCTCTCTCTTCTCCTCTGGCTATTGGGTATGTGCTACTGCGGCTGTGTGTGTGTGTGTGCAATGTGTGTCTGTTTTTCTTTCTTGACTAGCAAAAAGCATTACTGGTCGACCAATCGCCTGCTGACCCAAGCCAACAGGCGGCGCGATATGACGAAGCTAATCATGGCCGCCGGTCAAGACAACAAGCTAGCAACAACCCACTGTGAGACAATGGCTCGAGTGAGCTTGGCTCGAGACCGTCCATCGACCGTGGTCATACTTTTAATAGTGGACATAATTACTTAAACATGTGACCATTTGACCAATGATGATAACCTCATCTGTGCGCTCACGTGTGTGTGTTTGTATGCGCTTATATTTATTTTACAAATGACAGAGAAAATTTTTTCTGAAATTTGATTCTTTTGAAAATAATACTTTTATGTTTGTAACGATGAAATCGATATTTTCATGTATTAATTGCTGTCATTTTAGAAACAAAGAAACAAATTTAAAATAATATATTTATATCCAATCATGACAAGAATTACAACAACAACAACAACAACTACTACTAATAATAATAATATGATATGATGTGATTACTTAAGCAATTAAGAGCAAATATTAGCTTAAGAGATAGTTTATAATAAGTAAATATTTTTTCACTATTTTTACCTTTTTAGTATTATTTTAATTGAAATCAAAATTATGATTTGGTTGAAAAAATTTTCTACAATGATAGTTCACATCATCTGAAACGTTACATGACTTGCATTTCGGTGGAAAGCAAAGTCAGAATGGGGGAAATTAAATTGTGTTTTTAATCTGTTCAGCAAACAAATCAATGCTTCGGTCGGAACTTTTAGAACAGATTGTAAATTGTATGCTCACAGGTACAAATAAATAAATGCATGACAAATTCCGTGCTGACAAATGGCGTGGCTACTTTTCCTGATTTCTTCATTTCTGGAAAGCGGAAAGAATGAATGTTAAAGCAAGATTGTTGAAAATGAAAATTTTTGCATGAAAAGCTGCCCAAGATGACAATATAAATATAACGAGTTATTTTTATATTTTTATAGCTGCGAAATAAAACACCAACAACAAGTAATCAGAATAGGATAAGCATAAATGTTGCATATTGTCATCATTGAGTGTCAATTGGATTCAAATGTCAATGACGTAAACCAAAAACTTCGAAATGCTCAACTCTGTTCAATCTGCTTCATGTAAAAACGACAAATCATTTCCTGCAAAAATAACGTTATTTTGCTTTGTTTATTTTTTGAGAGTTTTCAATTATTATCTGAAGAATGGTGCATCATCATATTTTTATCTTTTTTATAGTACGACGTTATAATTAATGTTTCTAGTGAATTACTGAATTTTATCTGCATGTATTGTTGTAAATATTTTATCAAAGACAAGCTGCAACTGTGCGTGAGTTAAGTTAAGCAGTAATCTTTTATAACAAGAAAAAGCATAGTAAAATATAAAACGAATAAAACAAACTGAACAATCCAAGTGATCATCTATCTTTTAATGTTACACACACACACACACACACACACACATGTACAGAATTCCCATCGAATACAACGTTGTACTTGTTTTTTGGAATGAACCAACTCACAAAGACGTTTCTCTTCCACTTATTTATTTTTTAAATCAAGAACATATCTTTTCAATTTAAGAAATTTCAAAAGGTATAATTAAAATGCATGAACTTTTGAAGTTCTCCATGTTGTTGTCCGGGCATTTTATTTTAACTGCTTTAAGTATTTTCTTTTCTAACTTAACTTCTTTTCTAACTAAAGTAGTATTAAAAAAATGTGAAATTGTGATCCAAACAGTTTTAGAATGTAGAACTCTTGATTGCATGTAATTTATACTTTAATTTATGGCAAAGTTATCCACAGCCGCGATAGCTCAGCAGGGAGAGCGTTAGACTGAAGATCTAAAGGTCGCTGGTTCGATCCCGGCTCGTGGCAAATACTTTTCAGTTGAAGCAAGCTTTTTCTTAATTTAATTCTTCAGTTTTCAGCTTTAGCCAAATAATGTGAGCATATTTACTTCTGTGTTAAGATGCAACTGTTTAACTGAATACAGTTTTACATAGCGAGGATTGTTCTTCATTTGATACAGTTTAATGGTGTATAGCATAAAATAACGTTTTCATGCTTCTCAAAGCCAAAGAATATTTTTGTCTGTTACAGTTTGTCGAAGCTTGATTGCTGAATTACATTTTCAGGTTATGAGAATTAATAAAGATGAATTTTTTGCAAAATGATATCTGAAACCAATAATCAGCAAAGACTATACAACAAGTACATATAAACTTTCAATTGGGGTTATTAATGACAGAATAAAAGCAGAACGTTTGACAAATGTGCATGAAATATTGTTTTAAAATTTTTCATATGAGAATTTTTAATTTTTTTGAAAGAAAAATGTTATTCGTTATAATAAAATTGTACCTGATTTTCTTTTATGCTGGATGCTTTCAGCTTTAATTTCAGCCGTTAGTCGAATCGCTATGGGTATTCAGCAGTAAAATTTTATTATAATACTTAGAAAAGCTGATTTATACTGAAATTTTGAAATAGCATGTTTAATTTTATATTCTTCAATTTAAATGTTTTATATAATTTTGTCTAGTTTTCTTACTTCAACTTGAACTGACATTGAATAAAAATATATCCATCTTAAAAAAACAATTAATTAACTTATATAACAATTAGTGCATTGAATTCATTTTAAGTAATATTTAAACTTATTCATCTTGCAAAATATTCATCTTTCATCGTACAATCTACTTTTACTTGAATCTTACTTGAAATTTTTTAATTGAGAATTACTGTAAAATTGGGTTCGTAAATTTTTACTCTGAAGAGAGCTGTTGCTTTCAGTTTTTAATTAGCTCTGAGTGATTCACTGGTTTTGATTCATTGAGTGCCTTCCTCTGCTGAGACGAACAGTGATGCTTAATTATTTCCTTGTACTGTCAGGTATGTGGAATGTTCTTTTATGATGCTATAATAATTTGATGTTATATGAAGGAATTCTGTCATTTACATCTTTTTATGCTTTTTTGATTTTGTTTTATTATGTGAATGTGCTTTTATTTCATTTTTTATAATTTTAAGTTGTGATTTTTTCAAAATTTTCATCCAAAAGTGTATGTGTGATGATGTTAGCATTTTTGAGAAGAAACAGCTGTTGGCTGTTTTTTAGCTAAAGTTTCGTGAAACTCACGTGATTTTAAAGATTCTTTGATCAAAATTTTGAAGCAGTTAATACTGCATTTTCCCAGAAGTATTTGACTGCTAGCAAATTCATAAGTAATAGCAGTTTTTATGGGTCACTGTGTTTTGTAAAGTAAACTGAATTTTCTCTAGGTCACAAAGGACGATGTGCTTTTCTATACATGGGTTTTTTCTTGTCTGTTGCACTCAGACATTTTTACTGTCCAAAAAGCACGCTTGACACAGAATGTGGGTGTTCTGATTCACGGGCAACTCAACTTGTTTAATTAGCAAAATCAAACAGTGATCTATCTGCCTGAATTCATCTTTAGTGCCCACACTGCATTTTATTCGGTCAGTATTTGAGTTGGGAATTTTTGTTTTCGTTTCTGTACTTTTAATATTCAGTTTCTTTGTGGAGAAGTTTCATCATCAGACCAACAAATGTATCGAGTATAATTTAAGAAAAAAACGAAAGAGAAGTGCTCATAATTCTTGCTGTTTTCATGAATCATCTTGCATTATACTTTTTTTTTGCAATAAACTGTTTTATTTTAAGTTTTGAGAGAAAAAAATTGCATCGCTATTGAAACTTTTTACAATTTGTCATGAAATATTCTTATGAACTGGCGATCATGTTTTCGCATTTCTGATGATCGTTTTCTTATGATTTGAATTTGAATTTTTTGTTAATTGTATTAAATTTTTTTTCTAATTTCAAACATATTTTCCAATAAAATTTTACTTTGTTGTGAATTTTATTGTTAATTGAAATACAATAATTCGACAATGGTTCGTTTGACAATGTAATTACTTCCCGTTTCAATTGCTAAACACGTGCTTGTTGTTTTTGGTATACTGTAATTACGAATTTGATTAGTTAGTTTTATGCAATGATGAAAGAATGTAGATTTTTTTCTTGTGTTACAAAGAATGCATTAAAAATAACTTTACATCTTTCTCAGTTTACATTCATGTATTGAGAAAATAATTGTTCAGCACTATTTCATTGGATAAAATAATGATGAAAAGTATTACTGATAGCGATGAGGTAATTAATTGAATGTTAAGAAAAATTGCTTTTCAAATCTTCAATAAAATAATTTTATTTCAATGAAATAAGCGAATCCAACACATGTTATTGTTGAATAATTAATGCACGATCAATTTATTATTAATAAAATGATGAATTATAGAGTAGAAGCAGTTTTGTGATGTTTTGTTCTGTTTTTGTGAATTACATTAGGCTTGTTGTTTCATGGATGAGTTAATTGCTACGATTTTTTCATGAAATAGTAATAATAATAGTAGTAGTAGTAGTAGTAGTAGTAGTAGCTTGTGTTTATTTGCTTGATATACAGTTGTTGACGAAGTGAAAAGTTTCTTTTCCGCCTACACTATCTTTGCTCTTTTCATTTAGCGGAATATAAACAGATCAATAATCCAGCTTTCTCGTTGGGCATAAGTTTGGGGAAATGTGCCGTGATTGGCATGCTGATTGCTCTGCGACATTTCCAACACTTCGTACTTGCTTGCTTAACAGTTTTTCTATTGAAGTTGATTTGAACGACCATGTCATAATGATGTTTTCACTATTAATATTGTCATTGTTAATTAAAAGGTTATGCTTTAGTTATTTATTTATTGGCTGTGCGTAGTAGATTTGTGTTTTTCTTATGGTTTTTATTTTATTTAAGCGCATTTGTTTTCTTGTTTGTTTATTTTGTTGTTGTGATGATAGTGGTAATTTTGAGTAAATGTTCATAAGAGGGAAATGAATTTACTGTAGCAGTTCATTTTATTATTATTTTTTTTTCCAAAACTTTCCCATATCGTTTTGGTTATTTTGTGTTGATTATTACTATTGTGAAATTTAATTACTAATTGCTTTCTGCTACTTTGAATTTGTTTTGTCGAGTTTGTTCAGTTGATTGCTTTGCTGTTGTTGATTGTGGTGAAAGAGGAAAATAATTTTTCATACTTATATCGAAACTTGATCACCACGCTTGGCTTGTTCAAAAGTTGACCTAGAGCGCTTTTTCCTCTTCTGCTTAGTTGGGTTGGCTGTTTTTTTCCTTGTTTCCTCTTGTGCAGGGTGCACACATTGGATCGATCGCTGACCAACAATAACCGATTTTTTCCTTCTTGAATTCAACTTATTTATTGACAGCATCGTCAGGGCCATTGATGGTACGTAATTTTTGACCAGCAATTTTTTTTTCATACCTCAAACTAACACAACAGTCTACTACACTACTGGTGAGTTTTTTTCCTCTTTTTTTAACTTATGCATTTTTCTTTTATTCAATCTTATCAATTGCCGGAACCAATTCATTTTTGCTGCTAGTTTGTCCAATTGCCCGAGACAGAGTATTATTGATTTTGTTAGTGATTTTGATTTTACAACATTTTTTAAAATTTAATAGTTTTTAAACGTTTTTTTAACATTAAAAGAAAATTAACCTAGACGTGTGTAACTTTTTGAAAGCTCGTACCCAAACATGCGCAGCTTCCAAGTTATAATGCAGCAGTTGTTCTAGTATTATTATGATCACGATTATATTATTGATTCATCTGGAAAATGTTGTTGTGATATTTTGATGCTTTGATGATTTCACAACTGCTAGGACAAAATACAATCCAAACATTATATTACGTATGCTTTTGTCAACTGCTGATCGACTTTCACTTAATTTTTTTGCTTTGTTCGTCATGGAAAATGTCGTTGTTCAATTTTTGTTTTCTCTCTAAACGACTACTACTACTGATCAGTGTGATTAATTTGACCTTGCAGGACTGAAAAGGCTGACTCTGCCTGAATGATTTAATTGTCAGCAGGGTCACTTCCGTTGCACGTCTTGTCCAATATGATTTGGTTTTGTGGGAAGATCACTTTCTGAACAAATTCTCTAAAGTAAATATGTCCGGTGGGCAATTTTTTTCCACTTTGTTTGATAGACGATTTATTTCCCTGTACGCGTGGTAACAGCTTTGCGCAGAGAAGCAGTTTTCGTTTACTTGAATGTGATAATTTGTACAATTATGTTTCAGTTTGCTTTCATTTTTAGCACATAATCGACGTCCGCTCTGTTCCACATCTCGTTGATGAAATAGTTCACGATGCTCAAAGTGAGTCATTTTTATTATTTTTTTTTTCTTTTAAAATGTATCACTTTTGAATTTCATTTGCTTTTCTACATTTTTCTGTCGAGAGTAAACAAAATTGTGTGTAGTGATCTTGAAAATCAGAATACTGTAATTATTTTTATGAAATTTTTTATGAATATTATTTTTGCATTTTACGGCGAATTATGTAAAAATTTTGCTTTATTATTTGTTAAATTGTTGAAAAAAATTTTGAAAATGTTAATTTTCAATAACTGACAAGACAGCAGTTGTAACATTAATACTATGAGATGCACGTTGATTGAATTCTGCTGAAACGGTTGCATTCAAAGAATAAACACTTTGATGCGAAATTGTTTATAATTGCGCAGAATTTAATTCTTCTTTTCTTGTGTGTCAATTTTATTTCTTTTCTGAGTGAAATTGTAAAGAAGGGTTGGGCTTAAGTGCACTTTCCAGATAACGATCAGAGATACTTCGAATTTTATCTGCCTGAAATTGTTGTGCATTGTTTACTGTGCCCTATAAAAGTTGCCGGTTAGCTAGACGTTGCTCAACAGTTGAAACTGTGCAACAGTACTGTGACAATTTGATTACTTGACGTCATCTATTATAGAAATGATCTTTTGTGAAGTTGAATATGTATATATTGTATTTGTGTATATTGTTGGCAATTTGGACAACTGTGTTAACTGTTTATGTGCATTTTTAACAGAATTTTCAATTTTTCAGATGTAATAAATGCTGCTGCTTGCAGATTTGCAACTTTTATTATTTTGATCAGCATAACATTAAGCATTTTCAATTTCAGCTTTGCTATACTAGTGCAGTATTTTAGGATTTTGGGTGATATTTGGGAAAATATTTTTGGAAGTGTGTGTAGTGTTTAATTTTGATGGCATATTTCATTTCAGGTCCAGGTTTTGTACGATTTTGACGCTCAGCCTGGCTCAGGTGAACTCAGCGTGCAAACTGGAGAATATCTTACCGTAACGAGGCAGGTATGTCATTTTTGTTTCCTTTATCTGCTTGTTTGTTGCAGTGATGTTGTTTTTATAAATTGTTTATTTTAGGATGTTGGCGACGGTTGGTGGGAAGGCTTGAACAGTCGCGGTGAGCATGGGCTTTTTCCTCAAGCGTATGTACAGGTATTTTATGATTTACTCATCTTGTTTAAAATGAATGGTTGTTCAGTTGGAGAGTAGGCGATTCTTTTTTTTTTGCCTTTAACTTTGCACATGCATTGTTGTTGCTAGAAGAGTTTTTCTGTTCAACATTGTCATAATAATTATTTTATATAAATGTTGCATTTGATTTTCTTTGCATTCTGCTTACAGACAGCTGAGTGCAAGCTGTTTTAGATTGATTTTTAATTCAGTTATTATTTTTGAATGCTTACCTATAAATTTCCAATAGAACACGTATGTATTTTGCTATTTTCACTTGGAATCGAATGGCAGTTATGAGGAATGGGTAAATTGTGCGTGTGGTTTTGTCTTCAAACAGCATGCTCTCCGTTTTAGAAACAGTATCTGAGAGTGAAAACATGTGGTGCGGAGTTGATTGTGCGCCGCATGGTCACCACATTTCACATATATTCCTTTGAAAATGGGTTTTCATATTATAATATTTCTTATACAAAGTTCAACCAATAAGTGCCACCAACAGAGAGTAAATTAGCCTTAATATTTTCAAGTTCGAACTGACACTCAAAAGATGTTTCAATTGTACTTGATGTGGTTTTGAACTTAGCATTTTATGCTATTTTGTTTCTTCTTCTTATTTCCTTTTGTATTTTTGCTTCTTGTTTGATGGTAATGATGATATTCATCAGGCGTCAGTCGGACTCAAGATTGCTTAGAAAAAAAGCCCAATTCAAATTGTCAATAGAACGAGAAGGCATTTTTGATTCTTCCAAGAAATCACTGTCGCAAGCATCGTCTAGTTCTGGTGTATGCTGAGTTTTATAGTTTTATGATGTTTTAACAATTTTTTTAATTATTACAGTAGATACAGTAGACTTCTTCTGGTATTTGTGATGAAATTTATTCTTATTTTTCTTTTGAAGTGGCACGAGGGTCCGTTCTCTTTTGATTTATTTTTTTTTAGTCTACTGAAATATTATGCATAATTTGAGATCGATATTCTATTTGATTCTTGTTTACAAGCTTTACCTTGCACAGAGTGGGCATTGCTTTGAAATTCTAAGATTTTTATCGATTATTGTTAGCCTTACATTATTACAAGAAAGTCAAGAAATGAGAAAGTGATCGATTTACATTGATGCAAGAGATTGTGAATTTTTGTTGCAGTTGAGATTAATTATTTTCCATTTTACAGAATTGGTTTTTTCATTTTTCATTGCTTTTTGCAGCTGTTTTTTTCCACTTCAAATTTATTTCTATCTCATTATATTGAATTGAACGAGACGACGCATTTTGATGGTAGGCATTGCAATGTGCTCGTGGGAATGTGCGCAAATTTATTTTTCGTTCTGAGTTTTTTTCTGATATTTATTTCTTTCCTTTTTTCCATTCTAGATTCTATTTTGGTAGATTCGTCATTTGAAGTCTTGTATCATGTATTGAATTTATTTTATCGTTTTGCTGATTTGGACTTGTGAACGAAGTATTATTTTGATAAATATTTGAAATTTTACCAGTGGCAGTAGGAAATCCTTTTTAATCTTAATGCGCATGAGATGTCATAATTCATTTGAAAGTTGTCTCAGCAATGTGAATTCGAAGTCATTAATGCGGAAATGGGATTTTATTGTTTTTTTTTTATTTGGAAAATTTTTGCATCTATATCTTTTAGCATACACTATACTGTATACTTACAAAGAGCTTTAAAAATGAAGTTATTCTAAATAAATAAATAAATAAAGCTAAGGGATTGTTTTATAAGTAAATAGTAGAAATGTGTTTTGCGGGAAAAACTTTTAAAATGATTAAGGGTGAGGCTTGTTGTTTCGTCGTCGTTGTTGTCTATATATATATATATATATATATATATATAAGTCCATAAATTGTATATGCCTGAGAAACCTTTTTTCTGAATTCTGCGATAGTGGAGATGTTGAACTGCAGGTCTGAGACTTACTAAAATATATAATAGAGGAGAAATTTTCTGAACTGTTGGCAGAAAAAATTTCGTCTTTCCACTGCTGTTGAGGTGTATAATTATTGTTAGCGGGAAAAAAACGATTTGGTCTTGAATCTGCGTTGAATATCGATTTAAATATGTTTTTTGTCCTTTCCGGTATCAGCTTTCAATTGCAAACGGATTCGCTCATACGCGGAAATAATGACGCATGGCCCGTCTGGGGCTTTAACTGAACCGTTTGTTGTGATGGCAGAAAAATCGAACTGATCTTATTGTTTTTTTTTTGGCTTTTTATTACTGTCAAAATACTACACACATACCCTACAGACAGGAAAACGAACACTCGCATACGTAGGAACACACCACGCTCATATGCTTGTATAGATTATTCGTGATGCTGTGTGGATGTGTGGATGTTTGTTTATGTGGGCTTTCAGGCGTGTGACAGTTTATACTTTCTTGAATTAAGCAGCTAATTTAAATTGATGTGCTTTTCGGAAGTTGAGAGATGACTGGTAGAATTTACTGACACATCGTGTCGCTACTGATTCTTTTCTGCTTTAAAATTCCAGCTTTTGGCTTCGTGTTCAGTAGTTGTATTGTTTCTCCGTTCTCGGTCGAGATGCTTTTCGTACGTGTATCCGACCGATATCGAAGTTTTCGTGACGGCGGCTCAAGCAAGAACTCGAAAGCGGTCACTCGTCGATTGACCATTGCTGACCGTACGTTAGATACGTCGAGGGGTAGTTCTGTTGTCGGTGGAGCTTCGAAGTCAACATCCTTTGATCGTCTGGCACGCAAACCGGTGTCGGTTAGACGTCGGCAGACCATTTGCCCTCGACTCGACGCGTTGGACATTGCTAATCACGTAGGCTTTGCTTTTGCTTTCATGTCAGACATGTGGAATGTTCATGTCTTTTGTTGCTTTCTTATTTTAAAATTTTACTGTCATATTCTTTGTTTTTAAAATTTATGCTAAATATCCATTTTTAAATTAATTAATTATAGTTGCTGATGTGCAGAAAAGCAATGCACAGTAAGTGATGGGTTCATGGTTTTTCTCATGTACTGTTGATTGATTAGTGGTCTCTGCTGGTCGATAGGGCCAGTGATTTCGAAGGGGGAATGGGTATCATTGGTATCACCCTCTGAGACGAAATTGGTTAAATTTTGCAAAATTATTTATCGATTCCAATGTTCATCTTACTTACTCTTGACTTTTTTGTGTCTGGTCAACTACTACTCTTTTATTTTCTGCTCACTTCTTATGTTCACTATAACTTCATGTAGTTTTACGGGCCATTCTATACACTCTATTCTATATCCATCCATATTGCCATATACTTTCATCTTATTATTATTATTATTATCTTTTATTCTTGTGTTGAAAGTGAAAATTATAAAGTTCTTTTTTTAATATAGAAAAAACGAAAATGTTTTAATACTTAAAGTGCTTATTAATAGGTTGTATCAGATTCACTTAACACACTAATCAGTATGTTAAGTTATAATTTTTCAAAAGTATTCTCACAACATTACGACTGTTTTGTATTTTATGTAATTAATTTCATTTGTAAATATTTGAATTATTACTTGAAAATTGTTAAAACAGATTTCAGTACATAAGTAGGTTGATGTGAATGTTATTTTGATTTGCAGGTAGTGTCAAGCACTCCTCCGCAGGTACCACCGCCACCACTGCCGTCTGGATATTCAGAACCAACGTTGGGCTGGCCTTCGACAGTTGATGATCAATACACAACCAATGGAAGCGGATCCGGTGGCGGAATAGCTTCAGTGGTTTCCGCTGCCGGCCTGGTGAACAATCAGCAGCATACGCAGCAGCAGCACTTTGACGAATTTGATGACGACTGGTCGGATGACTCGCAGAGCCAAGTGAGAAATGCTTGTCGGTTTTTTAATTAGCTTTTGATTTGGGGTAAGCCACTACACCATCTGGTGATAGACCGCTTTTTCAGCATTGCTGTATGGTTTTTTTTCTCCAATTGTTCAGCACGATCATCATTCATTTTGCTATACTTTTTTTTTGTTCTCTGATATTCACAACTTGGCAAGTTTGAGTGAAAATTCGGTTGGGATCATTTTGTTTTGCGGGCGTTGGTTGGGTTGTGTGTGTGTGTGTGTGTGTGTATGGAACTTTCGACGTGTTTTAATTGACGATTATTCTCTGCCGATTGGTGTTTTCTCCGCTAAATCGATTGCTTGAAAAAGAACCCGGCGTTGACGAGCTCAGTTGTGCTGTGTTATATGTTATGTTATGTATGGTCGTTTGTTGGGAAGGGAAAGGACGATTGTTGTCGATCTTTGACTTTTTCTTTTCTCCTCTTTGGCGCATAGGCCGGCTCAATGGATCATTATCTTCCCCTGACTCTCGCACAGAGGTTATTCTTCCATCATAATCATCATCACTATTATCATCACAATTGTTCTCTTTCTCATCTTATCTCATCTGAACTCTTTTTTGTATTTTAAAATTGTTTTCTATTTTTTATTTTATTCTCTTCTTCCGTGGTACAGTTTTGTACAGAGAGCTTATTAGAGATATGCTTTTCGTGCCTGATCACGTTCGTCGACGTTCGTCCAGCGGTCATCTACGCCGCAGAGAATCTGTAAGTCTGCCAACAACAATAGCAACAACAACAACAACAACAACAGTTTCAGAGTAGTTTGTGCTTTACAATTTCCTTTTTGCAATCATTATTAATCAATGGGGGTTCGACTAAAGTTGAATTCATGAAAAGTCAGCAGGCTTTTTGAGATTTTTAATTTTTGATCTTTGTTATGCTTTAATTTGAAATAATCTGCAAATATGTGCAGGGGAATGGGAGCAAAATTGTACAAGCAATATCAGAGGTCACTTCAGAACAGTTGACCACTGCGTCACGACGAAGCGTTTGCAGTGTTGCATCGGCTGACGCTGTTGAAACACAACAAGAAAGTTGTGCATCAGATTCAAGCATACGATCGAGGAAGAAGTCGACGAAAAAAAATCCAAAGGTTGATAATAATAATAATAATAATAATAATAATAATAATAATAATGATAATGATAATGATATACTCGCATTGTGGTGCAGTGTAGCTGTTCAGTGTTGGTGGTGTGTTTGTTGCTTTGCGTGTTGTTCGTTCGTGTTTGATGTGCTCTCATTATATATTTGTTCCATATTTGCTTAATAATGTTGTGGTTTTTGGATATAGTTTCTCTGATGTTCTGCTTTGTTTTAGCCAGATGCATTTGACGAGCATCACCGACAGCCGTCTCGATCTGTGGAAAGTGGTCTCAATCGAGGCGACACGACAAGCAAGAAAAATATCACCAGGTTTTTAGTGAATTTTGTTGTGTGAAAATTTGAGGATGTGGTTGAGATGTTTATTTTTTTGTCAGGCTGAATAAACTGGTGAAAAGTGGAACGGAAAATTTTGTTCTCAATCTATGCAAGCTGAGTCAGCCAATTTCTGAACGCTTTGAAATAACGGTAAGTGCGCAGTGAAGTGAATGAGAAGAGAAAGCTTGAAGGGCACAACGCGCCGCACAGTTGGATTGAATTTGAAAATTAATTGTTGTTGGAATTCTTGAATTTTTTCAGTTGTCGAAAAATTCAATTCAATGGTTGGCTACAGGCCAAGAGTACACTTGTCAGGTGGCTTCGCCGCAGAAGGCGAGCAAGTTGAAAGGTCTGAAAAGTTTCATCACATACCAGCTGACGCCGTCGTTCAGCGGTGTGCAAGTGTGCCGCCGTTACAAGCATTTTGACTGGCTACACGAACAGTTGATGTCCAAATTTTCTGTATTGCTCATCCCGCCACTGCCTGAAAAGCAAGTATCTGGTCGCTATGAAGAAGAGTTTGTCGAACATCGCATGCATCTGCTACAACTTTGGGTCTCCTACATATGCCATCATCCGGTTCTGTCACGCTGTGAAGTTTGGATGCATTTTTTGACATGCACCGATGAAAAGGTATGCATAGGTGTGATATTTTATTTTTGCAATGCATGCATGTGAAATGCATGGAAAGTTTTCACTTACAGTAGCAGTAGTAGTAGTAGAAAATTTGCAGTTAAATAAGAATAAGTGAATAACAAACAGAAAGCAAATTGAATGCAACAAATAACTGTATGCTTCCTAATGTGACACGTCACTGATGAATGCAGACAATCAGTCGACAACTTTGGCTAATTTTAATCGTGTAAAATCGAAAGTGGACGTTATTTATGGTGCATAATCAGCGAGAAGAAAAGAGTCAGTTTTGATCGATGGCAATTGTGTCTGCCCATGCCAGTTGTCAATGCACAATGATCGTCTTCTCTGATCTAGCAGTTTTCATTTTGACTTACTCGAATTTTAGTTCGGCATAATATTTGTCGAAATTGCTTTGCTCTAAGATAAAATCCTCTTAACAAATTCAATTCAAGTTGTGATTAGTTGATTTGTGTTCACGTTGTAAATGTGTTTTGTTCTTTTGTTTTGCTGTCGTCTTTAATTGTAATATATTTTTTCAAAGTTAGCTCGTAATTGATGAAGTTGACGTTAGTTGTGATGTTTGTAAATAATATAGCAAAGTTGATTTCATTTCAATGTGAACAGAGCAATTTATTGCAAATTAACTTTTTCATTTTTATTCCAACTTATTGCTTTAACTTCAACACTTAAAAATACGTACCATTTAGATTATTGTTTTTTATAATCAGTTGCTAATTTTATTGCTTCGAGTAGTAGTTAGACTCTGTTGATGTGCGATGCAGAAATGCAATGAAACAGTCTTGCAAATCGTTGAAAATACTTACACATTATATGAATTATAGATTATATGAAAGTACAGCTTCATGTCAAAGTGGTATCGTTTTCACGTGAAAATGCTACAATTTTTTGTATTACAACTGATCAAATAAAAAAAGGAGGGAAATTTGTTGTAAATTTTTAGTTACAGCTGTCATGTAGTATATATAATTGTAATGTACGAGAGTATCCGTATGAATCGATGCAGATTCAAAGGCATTTATACAGTTTGTAGCCGAGAATTGCTTGCAAAACAAATGTTATATTAATGATGATGCATAGTTTTTCGATTTCAACTTGTCCATTGTATTAATTTTTTTTATTGTGTTGTGCAGAAATGGAAGCAAGGAAAAAGGAAGGCGGAAAAGGACGAATACAAGGATGGAAATTTCTTTTTCACTGTCTCTTGTCCAAGCCAGCATTTAGACTTTGCGCAAACTGAGAGTCGTGTGGAGAATTTGGCTCGCATGGCACGCAGCATGGAGAATGCGGTAAGAGCTTTCCATGCTATTGCACAAGAGCAGGCAAAACGTATGATGACCACTTCCAAGTGAGTTGCTTCATTTTTAATCTGTAACTATTTTTTTTATGACAGTGATTTATTTGTATATTAGGAACTTGAATTTTATAATATTTATTCAAAAAATAAGGATGGTGTAGTAGTAGTAGTAGTAGTAGTAGTAGTAGTAGTAGTAGTAAGTTCATTTCAATTTCAGGCGTGAATGTGCAAAATACAGTGGTGCTTTTCATGCATTGGGACACGCATTCGAGCTTGACCAAGATGAACAGTCGCGTCCATTGGCCGAAGCGTTGACATTCACAGCCGATTGTTACGAAGCCATCGGTCAGCTTTACGAGTCGCAGCCCAAACGCCATCTGGAGCCATTGATGGACGATTTTTTCATTTACAGAGGCATGCTTGCACTGGTGCCAGATGCGGTGCAGATTCACAAGGTAAAAAATTTGTTATTTATTGCAAATTTTGAAAACAATGTTGTTCTGATTTTTTTTTGTTTAATTTGGGATTTAGTCTGCAAATTCCAAAGTGCGCGAGCATCAAAAACTAGCCGATGAAGGCAAAACATCCTTAGCCGATGCAGATTTAGTTCGTTCCAGAGCTGAAGTGATTGATTATACAATTTTGGCAGAGACTAGCCATTTTCGCAACGAATGTGTGATAGAATTTAAAAAAATGATGGCTCAATTTTTGCACAGTGAAATTGAGTTTTATCAAAGCGTGGTCGACAAATTGAAGGAAGCGTATCAAAGATTTGTTTGAAGATTAAGCTGCATTTTGAAAAAAAAAATTTGTTTTTTGTGAATGAAGTTTCATATAATTTCGGATGCACACCACAGCTGGATTGGTTTCGTTTGATCAGTGTGTATTTGTGGCAGTGAAAAGAGCAATAACGGACAGCAGATAGAATGCACAGTTTTTTTTTTTTAATTATCGAATGTGTCCAACACAAATTGCTTTGCGGAAGATACTGTTTCTTATTCATTTTACATTGCAAAGACAATTTTAAAAATATTTATAACGTTCAAATAGAGTGACTTGTCTCACCATTATTATTTATGCATTGAATTTGATTGTCCATTTGTTCTATGTAAGTTCGACGTCAGTAAGCTTTTAAAATTGTTCGTAGCACATCTTTCTTTTTTTCTTTTTAATACTCATGACATACCGTTTCAACTACACTTTTTGTTAATATATTTATAGCTGTAACAGTATTTTCTCAATTTGGCGTATTCTTTTCTTGTGCATTGTTTGTTGACTGTACTGAAAAGAAAGTGTTTAATTTTGATATTGCATTTTGTATTTTAAAACTTTTCGTTTGTCTATGTATTTTACATTCACTTCCTTTAAATTTCTAACTCTAATTCAGTTAGTGATTGATTGGCCTATCAAACTATTGAAATTAGTTTGGTAGAAAAACGAAAAATTTAATTTTTTTTCTTTAAATAAATGATTAATTTCAAGCAAGTGTTGTCAAAGGGATAACAGCGATGAGGTATTTCCATTTGCCACTGGTATTATCATAACAAAAGTACAGCAGCTCATTTCTTCTCTCCTTTTTCATCTATCATTGATTAGTGCTTTGACAGTAAGTATAGGAAGTGGTGCAGTTTAGCAAGTATTTTTTTTAATAAATAAATAAAAGCCATCTTTTTTGCACAATAACAGTGCAAAATAAAAGCATGTGACTGATTTTAGCACATCTGCTGAGCATCATAATACTACAGTCATTCATTGTTCAAGAAATTGTTAGAAAATCAACCAATCACTCACTGTTAATTTTAAAATAATGATAATGATAATAATAATAATAATTCTCAGTTTTTCTTTTACTAGGTGTTGGTGATCTTCATCATGGTGCGTGTCATTTACTTTTGTTTTCAGTGAATTATGATTATTCAGTTTATTTATGAAAATTTTGAAAATCGTTGCTATTTAAAGCTTTTATTATCAAAATAAAGTTATCATTATTATTATTATTATTATTATTATTATTATTATTATTACTGATGTTTTTGTTGCTTTTTTACCTGAATAAATTTCATATATTCATTGTTTTGTAATGAAATATTTTTGTAACGAAGTACTTAATTATCACAAGCGTACTGTAATCTGTGCGATCGACTTCAGATTTAATGAATCTTTTCATTGCTGATTTGTCGTGCATGGCCTGTTGTTCTCTGTTTTGCACATATTTTTTAAAATTGTTTTATTTTTTATTTTCATTTTCATTCAATGAGCATGATCTGAGGGCGTGTTAAAAGCGTAGTGTTTAGTGTTGTAGTTAGTGTTGTTAGTGTGGATTGGTTTATATAGTTTGACATTCTTTGACATATGATGTAAATGTAATTGATACTGATAATATGTCTGTTTTGCAGTTTGAACTTCTGTGACATTGTGCAATTTGCCATACAGCTGCACTTCTTTGCCGTACAGTTATATCGTGGATATGAAGGAAGAGGCGGAAAGGCTTCGCCAGCAGATCATCCTCAATGCGACGGAGAGCATGTTAGAAGTTGAAATTAGCCGTGAAATGTTAACAACGTTGGTAAGTGGGATGGAGTTTGGATAATTTTGCTTTTATTTTTCACTTTATTCATCTACTATTTGCAGTGTGCTTTGTTCGATGAAGAATCTTTTCGCAACGCTTCAGAAGAACGTTATTTGAGTGGTTTGTGCGCTTATGGACTTTGCAGAAATTTCGTGTCGACGAACAGACGTTTTCCTAAATATTCGTTACGCAACAATCGTATTTTTGAAAACACTGAGCGAATTTGGTTTTGCTCAGACAGTTGTTACACTTGCTATCAGTTGGTAATCGAGCAACTCCCTGTTGAACCGTTTTGGCTGCGAAAGGGCAACGATTTTTCAATTGTAGAACTGCCTGATCCTTCTTCTCTAAAGTAAGTCAGACTTATTGTTTACTGGCTTAACAGAAAAGGCTTCTTTGAAAAGAAGTTTTTCCATCTTAGTGTCATCGTGGCATTACAGCTTTTATCGGCCTATTGGCGAGCTAAGCGTTAATTACTAATATTTGAATTTGGGTGTCTTTCTTCTTTTCTTTTGGCTATCAAGTGTATAAATTTAAATCAAGCTTATTCAAAGAGTTTGAATAAACATTTCATTTCATTTGATAACATGCATGTACATTATAATTGTAGTTTTCAAGTAATATGGGAATGGAAATATGATTTATGTGTTATTGTTGTCTTATTCAAATGTAATGATGATGACTTAAAATGATAATGAAATTAGTATAATGAAAAAGAGAAGAGCTGTAAATAAATGTTTTTTGTAATTTTTTTTAGAAATACAATTCCAGGTAAAGAAATTATTTTTGATGATTTGGATTTGATCAGACAGATGAGAGAAATTTCTTTGGATGATAAAAATGATGCGCCCAACAAGCCAGATTCGAAGCCAGTATCTGCTGAGCATGATCAGCGTGTGAAATGTGATGATGTGGAAAACGTCCATGCGTTGTCGAGTGCTGACTGCCATGATAAATGCTTGATTGACAGTGAAAGCCTTTCTAAAGATAGTACACAGAGCAGCACTTCATTTACATTGGAATCGAATGTTAGCGTCTCAGGTGCTGCAGTTACAGTTACTGATCGACTGGATTGTAGCATGGAAAAGGGTTCAAGTTTACCTCAACAAGTCGCAGTTTGTGACGTTGCGATTAAGACAAAACTTGACGATCATGAATTGATTTGTAAAGGAAAAAGCTCACTGCCGACTGATCTTATTCCAAATGATTTGAAAGATTCTGAATCTACAAGCTGTAGTAAGCAGACGATGTTGAAAGAGGATGCACTGAACAACATACGAAATAAGCATTTTATCAAGACTAAATGCGGATTTCAGTTGAAAAAGTTGCCCTTATCTTTAATCGATCCTTTACCTCTGCCTACTCAAACTCCATTTTCTGCAAGTAATTTATCAGTAATGGAGAGAAAAGATCATTGTTGGAATTTAGCAACAGGTTGCATTTTACAATGGTTCGAAGGTAACAATATATTTTTTATTTATTTATTAATGCGGTAAATAAAATAAGTAATGGGGGTAAAATTCCGTTACAACGAACTGAATTGGGATTCATGATTTTTTCGTTGTCACGAGTATTTTGTCGTATTGAGATTTACACTGTCATTAATAATCGTATAATTTATCAATAAATGGCAAAAATAGCGAAACTCAACAGAATTTGGCCATCAAATTTTTAATTTGGACAGACATGTTTCGTAATTTTTGTTTGAATTATTTTTTGACTGATTAAGAATAAAATTTTCACTTAAATGCAAAAAGACCTCGCTTCTATTTCTCAAGTGAAAACTGGCGTCGCTTCTTGGAAATCTTCGCATCCGTTATAAAGCGTTTTGACAGTATGGTAATGACCAGTACTGATTTTCAGGTTGGAAGTGAACTTAGCTGAGAATTATTTTTCTTTATTGGCGTTCGTGGTTGTCGTATGCATGTACGTTCACGAATAGTTGTTATAAGGAATTGTTTAGCACACTGTTTGTGCACAAAATTTCGACGTTTTAAAGATTTTTTTGTTGTAAAACATTTGTTATGAGATTCTTGTAACAAGTGGTTAATACAAAATTCACCAGGGGATCCAAGAGTGTGCGTTATAACGAATTTTACTGTATTTATATATTTATTTAACTTTATCATGTACTTCATGTCATATTTGTTTTGAGGCGTGGCACTGTTGACAAATTTTCGATTAGAAAATTCTTCATCGCCGGATGACAGCCAATCGGAGAATGCTTGCCAATCTGAGCAAGAGCCAGTGGAAATGCAAGACAACGAGTCTAAAAAGTTTGTTTATCTGCCTCTTGTTGATGCAGTTAATCAAGATGAACATCGGATAGCCATCGCAAGCTACTGGTTGCTCAAACCGTGAGAGAAACAGCATATTATTCTACCAGACTGTTTGTGATTAAATTTACCGATTGTTTGATTGCTTTCAGATTGCGAAAACTGTTGAACGCATTCAGTATAGATGAGCATAAGCTGTTTGAACGGAAAATGAAGCTTCTCATTAGAAATATCAAGTAAACCTTTAAGGCGTAACAATTGCTGCTTAGTTATTTGCTTCAATGTTATTTGCAAAGGAAAAGTTTTTTACTTTTAGGCTGACAGCTAAAAATATATCTTTACAGCCGTTCGAATGGAAGTTCGCATCTTTGGTTTTATTTTCTGTGTACTATGGAATTTTGTATTTTTATTTGGACTGTTTATTTTCTAACCTCTTCTATGATACAGATTAAGGAGAACATGTGACGATCTTCCCGCTGTTCGCTTAAGCAAAGATGCAGAACTAAAAATAGTGAGCAGATTATTACAGCAGTTGGATTGTAAACCGGCACTATTTGAAGATCTGGTAATGAAGATCTGCAAATTATTGGTATTTAAAATTTTATTAGTACAAAATTAACATTTCATAAGAAAATTATAATATACAGGAAAGTAATGGTTGAAAATTGCAAGCAAAATGGACTGCTCTGGAAATGTGTATTTTCATTTCTAACGGTATTTCAGTGCGCAGAACACATCTTTCTTTACTACTGCTGTAGTATGCATATGTATCTATGCCTGTGATGCCACATCACTGAGAAGTGAAAGTTGTGCAATTTATTGGAACGAATGATCGCCATTCATTTTGGGTGATTAGGTGTTTTTAAGCGTAGGTGATTACATGAAGAATAATGTAAGTGTTTTATGCGTATTCAATAAAATGAAATGATGTCACTTTTGCTGAAGCATTTACTGAAATATTTGAAATATTGCGTGACATAATAATTTATCGTGAAATTTATTAACTATTTCTTGTTCAATAATTTAAAATTTGCATGTTGCTCGATTGCAAATTAAAAACATGAAATTTAAAAGTAATAGTAAACTTGATACAGAAAATTGTGTCAAATTTTTGATTTTTTGAAAAAAGTTGATTAGCAATTTTTTCCAAGAATATAGATTTCTTCTGACAAGCAGTATGCAAATGGAATATTTTGACGTTTTGTTCCGATTGCTCAGTAGTGTGTATGTTTTGTTATTTAGCATACGTATATCGTTTATATCAGCGTAAAGACATGATTGATTAAAAGAAACGCATTCAGATTGATACGCACTGGACAATTGTGGACAGAGGATTAACTTCCGTTGAAGATTTCTGCGGCGAGTGTAATATTTCTTGTGACACGTTCCACATTACGGATATTAATGTAGCAACATCATCCACCATCACCAGCATTTAATGATTTTTCGGGGGAAACGAATTTACGAAGAAAGTTGAAATTTATCACTCCTGATTTAACATAACATCTCAGCAGTTCTAATGCATATTTCTGTGAAGAGTCTTATATTGTTTTATAGAAAAAACTCAAGGAAGAACATGAAAAATTGACATCTGTAAAATACAGGTAAATATAATCAGGTTTATGTTTTATGCAGTTACGTCAGCATGTATTTACAATTCATCATCATCAGCATAGAGGTGCATTTACTTTTAGAATACTCCGTGCTTTTAGGTGACAAATTTAATAGCTGCATATTGCAAATATTATTGAAACAAATACTAGATAAAAAAAATTTGAATTAAGACTCTTGAGTAGAATTTCTGTCGCCATTTGAACATCTTATTATCCTTTTGTTCTTGTAAGTTACATTACTATTTATTTTTCAAAAAGAGACTGAATTTCATTCAGCTATTGCGGTTTAACAGTTAGGAAAAATATATTCAGTTGCAGCAGTTGGCTTGCACAATTAAAATATGAATTTTAGAATTGTTAAATGATAAAATAGCGGTTTTTGGTTTGTGAGGAATCTGAGCAAAGTGAACAACACTTCGTGGTGGTTCTATTGTTTTGGTCACAGATGCAAGTCACATTAGACTGTTTAGATGATCATTGACTTTCTGTTGTCATCGTGTATTGAAAATGTTCTGTCATTTTCCTCGGTGTGCATGTATCTGTACGATAAGTTTAAATATATATAAAAATATTTCATTAATTGCTGTGAATAATCTTAAGAAATAACTGACAACTTTTCAAATAAGTCCTCTTCATTCTCGATTTTCAATGCACGCTGTTCACTGCTACTCCATGACAAATTATAATTTAAAAAATATTTTTATTTAAAACAGTATACTTACTTCACGACATCAGATTTTCTGGAAAATATTCCGAATCATCTGATATAGCTTAATTTACATAAAAAACATAATATATTATTTTATATATAAAAATTCAAATCATCTTAAGAAAATTTTATGTAAATCGGAAGTGAAACATGTGAACAAATTTGCATATTAGTAATATTTTCCATAATGTTACATAAAAGGTAAATGGAACGCACGTTGCTGAAAGCGTAAATATAGTGAAATTTATACGCTATAGAAGATTGAAAATTAGGTTATTCGACTTGAGGCAAAGTAATTTGCTGTTAGCATAGTTCACTTACTAATTTCATTACTTTTCAGTTTCATGGTCAGTTATTCACTGAACGCCATCACAGCACGTGCTGAACATCATTCAGTTCTCTCCTTCAGTTTCCGTCCATCGTGCTACATTCAACATTGTGCTAACGTATGCTTTCCACTTGCATGCCTTTACTAATACTGAAAGGATATTGAATGCATGTGTAAGCACAATACGATCACCAGGTAAATTATATTTGATGTGGTGAAGGTATTTATTTCATGCATGACTTCTTAATATGGTGAATGGAAACTGTAATGATTATCACTCTGTTATTATTGTTGTTGTTCTTTCCTTTGACATGACTATACTTTCATTTCAGGATATTTAGGATTTCACATTTTACACATACATTAAAGATATTTTTCATTTTTTTAGATATATACAAAAGACATATGAATTGCAGTACAAAAATAAATACGTTTATATATTTATACAGTCACAAGTGGAACGGTTCTTGAAAAACTTCAAAAGACAAAGCAACTGTTTATTAACTACATACCTATCTCCGTTTACTCATGAAAATAAGTAAGCAATAAGTTATGTTATCTCTCTGTATGTTCATCATATCGTGTATTACTTTCATATGAATATGATGATCACTTAAATGACAATGAAATGGCCATATTATGAAAAGTAATTTAAGACGGATAACAGTGCATCATAATGTTGTATCAGATGTTAATATGTTATTGATTTTTCAAAATAATTTCTAATCATTAATTTCTTGTTAATTGTTGATGGAAATGTCTGGATACAGTTGACGAAGAACTGAAGACAGCATGTAAGTAAAAATTAATTTCTTCCATTTTCACTATATTTTACGTTATTTTACTAATTACAATCTTTTTTAGAAAAAACATCAAGTGATAAATAATTTTCTCAACAATAACTGGTGGTAAGAAATTTAATGTTGTATGCTGAGCAAATTAAAATTACATTCAGATGCACTGTTATTCGTCTTCAATTACTTTTTATAATATGGCTATTTCACGTTGATTATTTTAGATATTGCATTTCATATTATTTTAGATACTGCATGAAGACAGCTCTATCAAACCATCAAAGCCATTAATTATTGCGTTCTCATTTGAAGTAATTGCAATTTTTGGTAACTCAGCAACATTTAATAAGAATTTTGTATTTCAGATTTCAATTTTTGCACTGTCTGGAGACTATTTTAAGATCTGGGAAATGTTTTGAAAGGTAAGTAAATTTTTTAGGGTGGTTTTTATTTGTCGAAAGTTTTCAAAGGTGAGTAAATTTATAGAGTGATTTTTATTTGTAGAAAGATTTCAAAGGTAAGTAAATTTTTACGATTTTCAGCTGTGGAAAGATATAAAAGGTAAGTGAATTTTGAGAGTAATTTTAGAGGGGAAAGACTTTAAAGGTAAGTAAACTTTTTACGATGACTTTTAGGTGTGGAAAGATATCAAAGGTAAGTAAATTTAAGTTGATTTAATAAGTAATCAAAGGTAAGTAGTAAATTTGTAGGTTTAGTATGCAGAAAACGTGGATTTGTAGGTACTCAAAGGTTTTCTAGTTCTTCTGGTAAGTAAACTTCTAAGTAAATGCTGTGGAATGATTTCAAAGGTAAGTAAATTTTGGAGGGTGAAGAT
>JYDV01000102.1:97235-148794 GCA_001447645.1 Trichinella pseudospiralis | reverse complement strand
CATTTGGAATAAATTTATATGGCAAAAATGTAACATTACAAAAGCCTTTTCGAAGAGTGGATACATTAGGCTGAACTAATCGAAAACAACGTCAAACAGCAACATTCTTGGCATCATTGAGTAGCAAATTAAATGATTAAGATCATGAAATGCATGTTGTTTCGTGATATTTTAGTTTTTTCACCAATTGAAAACATTCTAGGATTACGTTACGATGCGCAGGTGTTAATCAATGTTACCAGTCATAATGTCGGATATTAATTTCTTTTGGTCGATATAATGAAATAGAATGATGAAAAACAAGGGGATTTAATTTTTCATAAACAATACATCAATGTATGCTGGTTCTGTTTTAAGAGATTTTTATATTGGCTGCATTTCTGTGTATTAAATTAGGCATTGGGAGAACTTTAGAAGCCACTTATTCCATGAGTACCACTTAGTTTGCCTCGATACTTTCCAGAACCCTCTATTCTATTCCTCTTTAACGATTTATAGCAAGAAAATGCAAAAAAATTGAAAAAAGTTTTTTCCGGAAAAACGGCAAAACAGCCAAGTCTCTGTATATTTCATGAAATTTCGAACTTTTTTAAAATGCGATGTTTTCTTGAAACAAGTTGTTTTTATGAGAAATATTCAGAGAATTTCAACGAAGTTCGGCGCACGTTGCAGAAATGCTTATTTGTCAAGATATTGCCTGAAAAGTTTTCTTGTTGTGAATTTTGTCAAAACTGAGAAGGAAGTAGAACATGAGCGTTGAATAATCAGTGAATGTGCAATGCGCAATTTCAATGAATGTTTCATTTACATGTTGAAGTACAATAATAGTTGTTAGGCTGTTATTAGTTTTGCCAAAATGTTGACAACTTTTACTTAATTTTTACCTACCTATCTTTGTTAACTTATTGCAAATTTCTTGCTTGTTACACAGACGGACCTTAAGTATTTCAATTGTTCAGACTGTTCCACTTCAATTCACTTCCAAAGTAATGTTTAACGAATCCGCCACATATAAATATTAAAAATTCCAATTATTGTATAATGTATTTGTTGTTTTAATAATATTGGTTGCATCAGTAACCCATTTGCCAATTGAAAAGAAACGAACAAATGAACCGATATGGATGGTAGTGTACAGTTTAGCAGAGAAATAATGATGATTTCATTAGCAACAAAGCAAGCAAGCAAGCAGGCAGGCAAACAAAAAATAAGCCAAATAAATGTTAAAAAGCAGAAAAAAATAATACTGAAGTAATATAACTGTTACAGTAGTTTGTGGTAATTCGACAAGATTGTCGAACAAAGAAAGTGATTGAAAAAGAAAGCAATTTTTGATAAGTCAAGAAATAATGCAATTGGATTTGGTTTTCTCTTTTCCAGAAGTAAAACGCTTGTTTTTGGATCGGTGTTGTTGTCGTTGCAGTTGGACGTTGTTGTTCTTGTTAATTGCTGTAAGCGAAAAGCGTCTTGCTTGGTTGACATAACGCATTTGTGAAGAAGAAGAAAAAGGAAAATTTTCTTCATCATCATCATTATCACTGCTAGTAGTGCTGCTGCTGCTGCTGCTGCTGCTGCTACTGCAGTCACTAGATGATGAACATGTGCTGCAGGCACTTGCTGAGCGTTGTCGATGGCGATTAAACAAAGCTGAAACAGAATTGTCCAATGATCGATGATGCTCTGCATTGGATTCAAAACTGTTCGCAGAGAAATGAAGAAATGTTGGTCGCTTTTGAAAACGTACAGTACGACCACTTATTTTTTCATCCATATGATGATCATCATCGTCGTCATCGTCATCGTCATCATCATCATCATTGTTGTTATGCTTGTTATCGACATGTAAAGTTGTGCAACACTGCTCTGCAGCGAATGTGGTCTCTTTTCTGTTGTTTTTGAATAACACATTAGAATTTGAAGCAGTCTCAGTTTCTCCATAACCTCGGCAACATTCGGTTCCATTCGACAACAACAACCCTTTGCCACTGCGCTGATCACGTTGTAAACCGGCAAAAGGATGGGGCAGCAATTTGGTAGCTACTGCCGAGTTGTGGCAATGTTGAATGGCAGTTAAATCAGGCAAAGATCGACGCAAATGACTTGCAGCAGCAAGTGGATGCTTACGAGTTTTCACTAAATAAACTGTCGATACGTTTTTTTCCACATTTGCTGCAGATACTTTCACTGCTTGCGCATTGTTGTAATGCGCATCCAACGACGACGACGATGAACCACTGTTTTCACCTTGACTATTCATGTTGGAAGCGATCGTTTCGTACACCGGGTCACCGGTACCGTTATTATTATCCACAAACTGGCAACAACGTTCATCGAAATGACTGTTATCATTGTGATGATGATGATGATGATGTCGTCGAGGATGCTGGTTGTGGTCGCCTTCTTCGTCAGTCCAAAATGTTTCTTTATGCTGACAACGATAATATGAAGAATAAGATGATGATGAAGCAGCAGCAACAGCAGCAGTATGCTTCAACTGCTGACCGTGTCGCTCACCACGGTCGAAACAAGTGCGTCGATAAATCGCTTCACGACTAGATGAGTGGCTTGGCATCAAACCACTGTTACCACCGCCAGACTGGCTCGTCTGATGAACAGAGGGCTTGCAGCCGGCGTTACCACAATACAGACCCTCAGTTTGAGAACAGAACGCTCGCCCAAGCAACGGTACGCCGCACGTTTGACAAGAGAAACAACTATTATTCGCGTGCCACTGTCGCTGACCGTAACTCATCCGAGCATCAGTTTCGGCGATTTCTTGGTGACATGCAAAGCACCGCTGTTCGTAAACCGTTCTGTAACAGGGCAAACAAAGTGGATGTGAATCACGCATCACGTAACGGGAACCGCCCAAGCAAACGCTGCATTCGAAGCAGGTGAAATGATTCAAATGCCAAGACTGGCCTTCCGCTTCAATGCACTCGTCAGCGAATATAATCTGCAAAGGAAGCAAAATTGAAACAAACAAATAAAGGTGAAAAAATATTTCCAAAAAAAAAAATTCACCACACCTCATCACAAGCTGCACAACGTGGTTTCAATATTTCTGCATGATGTCTTCCGCAATAAATATTGCCATCTTTGTGAAAATAGATCAAGTCGATCAACAGCTCTTGGCACGTGTGACAGACGAAGCAACACGGATGCCAGGCGGTTGTGGAGTTCAAGCGATGCGCAAATACCGCCACCTCACCAACTTGAAATTGTTGGCAACACTGCCGACAAGCCATATCTCGACGAAGCAGACGATGAAGCATCTGAACCGTACCACGGCCAAGCGCCTCACGCTTACGTCGTTGACTAAAAATGCGCAACTCTTTCTCCTCTTTGGCCGACAAGCTACGACAATAACGTGCGTCGTTATCCTGTGGTGGCAGTTGTAACAACAGCTGATGTACACGCCATCTCTCGCCTGCACTTTTCACATACGGTATTTTTTTCTCAGGCATCCTTGAAAAATACTGCTGGATCTGCATAAACAAAAAATTCACATTTACTAATTAATAAAATATAAAAATATAGCAGCAGTCGATGAATAAGTAAACCAACTCAAACTATAATAATAAGCTTTTCATTAATGAATATTATCACTGTATTGTCAAATAGCCATTTACTGGGTCACAGGCGCATCTATTGGCACGTTAAAAACGTTAAACAAATTATTCTTTCTACACACATTATGATGGAATGATTATTATTAGTGAAATTCATTTCAGATAACAAACACACACATACACACACACGTGAGAATATTTCGTGTATGCGTTGAATAATTATAATCCTACTTTAATTGTTGAAGAATGAAGATATAGTAAAATGACTGGTGCAAAAGTTAATCACACACAGTTAAGTAAATTTGATAAAATAGTTTACATTACTTGTTCAAATTGAAGGCAAGCAAGCATGCAACGGCAGCAAAAAATTTGGCAACTTTTCAAAAGAAAAGACTTTCATTTATTTCTTACCATCCATGGATGCAAACCCGACGGTACCCAAGCGTAGTCTTCGATCGCGCATCCGGAGTCATCGTCCGAGGTAGAGTGTCGATAATGTCGAAAACGTGCAGCAGAAGTATATGGGAAATGCCGATCAACGGCACCGTTGCGTAACCGTTGCCTCTTTTCAGAGGAAATTGACGGATTCACGGTTGCACGGGTGGTCGGTGGTGCAGCAGGGTCCTCTTCCAACGACGACAACGTATAATTTCCAAGACTACTGCTGCCTCCTTCACGTGTGTGCATCAGGTCCGTTCCGGATGACAACGTGCCGGACATGATCACGTTCGCTCGACTGCTGTATTCAATGGAGGCGTAGTCTGAACAGCAAGAGTCGTCCTCGACCAGCGTTGGTGAAGCGCCGGCTAACTGAGGTTGACGTCTTGTTTGTACTTTATCCTCAAAAGTTGCCGCCACCCTCTCTGACGGTCGATCAGTCAACGTTGCTGTTATTGGTACTACTCCTCTTAATCCACCACCACCACCACCTCCTGCTGCTGCTGCTCTTTCCGCAAATTTATGCTTGCAAACGTGTCCAAATTTTGCTTCCGCCACCCCGTTCTCACAGGTTATTCTGCTTGGAAGATCCAGTTTTTATTTTAAATACTGCCAAAACTAAAAAAAACAAAAACGTAAGCATAGCTTGCTTTTTTGAGCAAAGATGTTTTTTTAATAAAAATAGAATGTAAGCGAAACGATGAACGAAGCGCGTTAACGACTGGCGCCAGGTGGACACTGGCCACCGGGATGTAGAGGTGAGCTTGAGACAATTGACATGGCCAAGTGCCCGGCCCGTCCGGCCAGAAAAAGAGTGACAATAAAAATGAAAGCCAACCCTGGGGCCAAGCAAGCGGTGAGGTGTGATCCACGTCCGATTAGCCGCCGGCCGGACCGGTCAGTCGGTCATTGGCAACAAGTCCAAGCGCCGTTTTGATTTATCGCCAGTCAATCGTCGAGGCCGCCACTCGTCCTCGGGCTTGTTCTCTATCCAGCATCGCCAGGCGACCAGACAAACACTGTTAATCAATTCTGTACACACGACCAAAACCAAAAAAAAATAATAAACCAAACTGTGTATAGCACAGCACGAAGTACACAGTTGAAGAAGCGCTGACCCGAAGTATTGTGAACAACGGTTTTGTGACGATGAAGCAGTTCATTCAGTCACTCACATCAGTAGCAAACAAAAAAAAACAAAACAAGAGAAACGGAGCTTAATTATTAAAATTAAACAAAACATAACAAAGCGTATGTTAATTTATAAATTTCACTTGCTAGTGAAATAAATGCAGCAATGCATACACACTTTAACATTGTGCAATGATTTCCAAGTGATTGAAAAGCTAACAAACAAAACTGTCATTGTATATATATATATATACTGGACAAAGTTTAGCTCAACACACAGCCTGTGTGCGTGTGCTTGTGTGCGCACGCGCCACCAATCTGCCAGTTGAAAAATCAAGCTTCCCCCGGAGACGCAAACAACCATATGCCATTGTGAGCCTTGTGGGCTCGATTCACGACCATCGCCACTTTATTTATAACTTAACATTGACAACAAACCGGCAGCTGTTGCTCTAAGAGTCTGAAGAGTAGAAAAATCAAAAAGCCTAAAATATGCGTCGCGATCGGTCAAGCCGAAAAATGTCGACTTTTAGCTAACTACCACTTTTCTCAAATGATACCAAAAACCACACAACACAGCATCACATTGTCACCATATTAAAAATTGATTGCCATCGTTAGCTGAGTGAACTCCATTACATGTTTCAATTAAACTTTCAAAAAGGCTCAAATTAGCAAGCAGACAGACAGATGGATAAAATAAAAAAGATATAAACAAAGAGCCACTCCAATGATAGATGATAATTTATCATTTTCTACAATTACGCTTAGTTCACAACAAAAAAGTTCACAAAGTGTGCGATAGAAAACTTTCAACCATCCTTTATGACGAAAAACCATAATTTAGCTTATTGTGCATGTACAATTCCTAGAGGCTAAAATTTTACTCACGCAAACTGAATGACAAAAGTGCAAACATTGTACACCACACTGATCTAGATGATTATCACTGCTATAGCTAGCAATGGTACTTGAGCAGTAGGCAGCTCACTCTGTACACAACGTTTTTCAGTCATCGACGGCCATTTTATACTGTTTATGTTAATGTCATAGACAAGACGAAGTGGATCTACTTGAGCTCAGCAATCAAGTTTGAAATTTTCATATAATCTTTAAAATAGACAAACGAAAACAATTCTCCTCCTCCTCCTCCTCCTCCTCTAGAGACGTTATAAAATACAAACATATCCCATTCACATGCAAATAAATGTTGAAGTCAACGACAATGTGAAAAAGTATTTTAAAATAAATGCCATTGTGCGTTTAGCAGATGTGCTTTGTGAAAATAAGCCTCCAGCAAAATGATAATTTTCACTGCTTTCAACTTCTCTGTAGACTAAGAAGCATCAATCACACTGATGATATTCTGGTAGTAATAAAGAATAAGATAAGATAAGATAATAAAGAATAAATAATTTCAAACGTAACTGGCGTGCTTACTTAGAAAAATTTGAAAACAGGAAGAAGCTGTCTATTTATTAACGTAAATTATACTTTCTATGAAAATTAAAGAGAAAAAATATATATATATATATATATATATATATATATAAACATCTGCGTTTTATTTTACCTTTGCATGGCAACTAAATTTAGTGCTTGAACACCTCTGTACGGTCAGCAGCAGTATGGAAATTTGTGAAATCAAAAAATTCCTTTTGGAAAATGCTTTACATTAGTGCATTTTCCCATTGCATTCAAAAAAAACAAGAAAGCAAAAAAAATTACCAACAACAATTTCACAAACCCAGTTTCACATAAAGCGATGATGTTAACAATCGAATTTCCAAGCTGTTGTAAGCAGAACAAGCACATAGAAAATGGGGCAGCAGAAATTCCTGGAGGAATTGCAACTGCAACCAATGCGGCAAATTCAAAGCAGACAATTCTGACGAGAAATCATTTAAGCGTTTCGACGAACAAGAAAAAATCAGTTTCTCGTTGTGTTCCATGACCCTGAACTATAAAAAGCCTACCTACTCTGCTGAAGAAATAAAAATTCAAACTGCTTTGCCACTGTCACGCAAAGTGTCGTCTGACAGAGGTGGCAAATGAAGACCACGGCCATAAGTAACTGATCATACAGATCATATTTATATCATATATCTGGTGTAAATATGCACGTACACACATACACACACACTTTCATCTCACACTTTTCAGCATGATCTAATTTCTCTGTCAGTAAACAAGCTTAACTTTTACCATTTTATAACTATAGACTATGCGTGTATCTATCGTTAAAACGTTAAAACATGTCATCTGTCAGCTTCAAGCTTTAAGCTGGAGATATCAGTTTACCAGATCAGTGTCAAAAATAACAAATATAATAAACAACAAACGATGACGATGACGACAACAACAACAACAACAACAATTCATATTTACATGGTATTCATAACACAGTGAAGAAAATGATCCATCTCTTCAACTAGACTGCCAACGGCCATCAGATAGTGACACCACTGGCCACAAAGCGAACGAAAAAGTGCAATCGGAGATGACAGAAGCGTCGTAAACACATACATGCATGCAAGCATATGCATATTGTCGACCTTGATCTCAGGCGAAACGTTCAAAGTCAACAAAAATAAAACGATGTTCAGCATGCAGGAACAAAGGAATAATAAAGTCAGAATAGAAAAATAAATATATTCTCATTTCTGTTCGCATAAAAATAATAGAATAAAAGAAGAAATGTAACTTCTCTTTATAGACACAACACACATAGCCTGCTCAGAAATGGCCAGGTGAATGAAAAAAAGCCATCTTCGGATTAGCAATAAATTCCGACAATGCCTTGTAAAAGTGTCATCGACAACGACGTCGCCGGGTCGCGCAAGAATTGTCGCCTAATAAAAGTCCAACACTCCCACGCTAGGCCGTGAAGGAATAGAGTCTTCAAAAAGCCAAAACGTCAATAGCAATACACACATGTGTATATATATATATGTATATATATATATATACTACATGCTACACTAAAAGGCAGGACAATGTGGCTGAGGCGGCGGCAGCGGCAAAAGCTAAATTAACTAGATCATGCGTGCCACGGCCCCAAAAATCGACTCACATACCAGGAGAGCAAAGATTTGGAAAAGATGTTCAACTTAGATATGTGACGCAAACAGCTCACCAGCTAATTCCCAATTGCACGATGTCGATAAGCGCCGGAAATGCGTGCACTCGGTTCAATTAGCTTATATAAACCAAAGCAAGAGATAAAGATCGACCATCGCCAGAGCTAGCCAGCTAAGTAAATAGCTAGATAGCTATATTTCGCTAAATTTTCTTTCTTTCTGTTTGCATTATATGCATCTTACTCTTTTCACATTAGGTCGACAATATCCCACTGTGTAGGTGAAGGCAAAGACCTCCGGACAAGACTAACGCAGGTGGAACAAGCAAAGAGAACGGCAGGTGCAAGTCGTACCTTAGCATTCATAGCTGTAGCTAATGGCCCGATTAGAATAGAAAATCGCTTTTCACTATACGCGTCCATTCGAATCAACCAGACTCCACCCACAGCCGGTTTGGTGGTCTCGTCTTAACAATACTACCACTACATCTGTCCACACTGCAACAATAACAATAAATAAGAACAAAAATCAAAAAAAATGAGCAAATTCTCACACACGCACAACATATATATATATATATATAATACCGAAAACGTAATTTCGTGTTCAGACATGCATCGACTTTTATGAGCATAAATAAATGTTTATGGACGAACAGTTGACAGTCTCCAGATGCCAACCTGAACAAAAAGGCCATTTTCATTGAACTATCGGACTACATGTTAATAAACTGCATATTTTCTTCTTTAAAACACGCTTTCCATTTCCCACTCACTTATTTTATTCATTATTATAAACTTTGATTTCCTTTTTGGTGTGTGTATAATTTAATAAAAGAGGAAATTCAAAGTTTCAAAGTCACACAATACAAGTTGCTTGACTTAGTATGGCCTGGTTCTGACTGTGGTAGTGGTGGTGGTGGCTGCAGCAGAAGTTTGGCAGAGAGAAAAAATCTGCAGAGCAGCAAACGGAGGTCACACAGCAAAACCACAACGCCAGAAGCCGAGCACGCTTTTTGACCAATTCATCAGAAACTGACAACTGCAATGGCCTCTCAACCTGAACCAACCATTTGTCGACATTGGACATTTCGGCTTAGCTGAATTGGTTGCGTTGCCTTTTCCTGCCATTTATTTTCCACTGATGGAAAAACGAGCCGGTCATTTTCACAAACAAAACCAAGCTGACACCCACCAATAACCGTCTTGAAAAATCAATGCTAAACAGTCTTCTTGGTTCTTGTGTTCCAACTATTATCGTCATCATCATCATCATCATCATCATCATCATTATTATTATTATTATATCAATGTTCGGACGTTCACTGAAGCAGCAATAAAATATGGCCATCGCATTCAGTCGTCTGATCGTTCGCGACAGCCAAAGCACAAAAGCAGCCCTTACTGTTAGGCAACGACGTCAATAAAGCAAAAATGATGCTTCAACCCTGTCTATGCAAAACGTCTGTCATTTTTCAACCGCTTCCCTCTCTCTGCACATGCATGATATATATACATACAACACCAAGCAATGCGCGTGATATTCTAAACTCTAATCTAACCCGACTACACATTTTAATCGTTACAAATGAGTAGATAACGAGAAATTGAAAAATGCTCTCTGATATGCGTAAGCCACCCAACAACAACAACAACAACAACAACAACAAAAGAAAGCAAGAAAATTAATTGCCTGAGCTGAAGAGAACACAACAAAATACAAGCGAAATGAGAACTGGGCAGTAAATCTGGTTATATGCTATATGGTAGTTTAAAAAATAAGAAAATAATGCAACCTGAGTGGATTAATAAAGGCGGAAAACAGCAGATCAGAATGGAGCAGTAGAAGAACGAACGAGGTCAAGCTTGAACGAAATCATCGCTGACGCTTAGCTAATCGCTCGGATCAAAGCATTCGCCAACAGATAAGCATACGTAAAGCAATCATACAACAACATCCGCAATGACCTGACTGAAAGATATCTTATCATACAGGAAATGCATTATTTACTAAAACGTTTCGTAATCAGCTTAACTTGGTTGATTGATCATTCAAATTAATAAGTAAAATATAATAATAATACAAATAATACGTACTCATTCATCAAGATATTCTGCTAAAGTGTAAATGAACTCACCCTTTCGTATTTATTTGTTCATTGAAATTGTAAGAAAAAACCTCAAATGCGTTAGCAGTAAATAAAATGAAAAATTCAACAGAATCAAATAAAATATAATTGTTGACGATAAATTTAACAACAGTAGCTAAAAAAATAAATCATACTTTTCGAAATGAAAATCACCTGTCGCCACAATGCCGGACGCAACGCAATTAAAATTCAAAACTGTCATTTTAAAATGCTTTTTGAAATCATTTTGCATTCATTCAGCACAGAAAAATCAAATCCAATGGCTAAACTGTTTTTCTCTATGCACTAAATTCACCATCATCGTTCACCGTCAATTTGAAGAAGTTTATTGCCAAATGACAAAGCAAAGCGTTTAGCATTTCAAATTTTTCATGTTTGCAGACGAGCAATTTCATTCATTTTTGCAACTTTCTTTTTAACATTCATAAAAAGTTAAAAGAAGAAGAAGAAGAAGTAAACTGCATCCAACTGATGGCAATCCCTGAGAATCGAGTAAGAAAATAAAAGATAATGATGATGATGAAACATAATATTCTGATACATGAAAATGTAGAATATTTATATTAAACTACCTCATGAAATTTTTGCAAAGTACAGCAAACTAACAAGCACAAATAACCAAACAATTTTGACAAAATGAAGTAAGCTGACAAGATTTTAATATGCTTAAAAGCAGAATGAAAGTTCTATCAAGCGTTTCGCTCAGTCAGTCAGTGACAGGATCGAAAATTAAAAAGCAGGGTTCATAATGAAAAAAAAGAATAATAAAACAATAACAAATATAAAAAGATTAGCATTATAAAAAAAATTAACTTTTAAGTCCGTTTTTACAAAACCTTTTAGAATAATACCGGTAAGAGGAAGAAGAAGAAAAGAATGATCAGTTTTTCTTTATCTTTGAATAAAAGCTTTTTATCAGTGATATCATTTGCGCGTAAATAACAATAATAGCCTGTTTGGTTTAGTGAAATTTAGAATTTGATGAACTGTGCAAAAGTTGATCAGTCCCCTCCCCACCGCGCCCATCAACCTCTGTTAAATAATAGTACAGATATAGATACATCGGTTCAGTGACCTTCTCGAACGGCTGGTTCAGATATCAACTGGTCCAGCTGAAGCCGAAGCTTTCATTGTCTGACCTTTGGCCGCAAGCAAGCAAGCAGCAAAGGCGTCGTTTAAAGTAACAAAGCTGCTGCTGCGGCTACTACAACTACAACAACAACAAATACTACTACTACTCTACTACTACTACTACTACTACTACTACTAAACACTGCTACAGCAGTGGCTGACCGATCGACCCCGGGGCACAAATCATCGGCTACAATCTGGTGTCCGGCTGTTATCTCGAAAGCCGGAGGCGATGTCGTCAACGCCATAGAGCACAGCAACAACAACGGCGGCCAGACAGCTAAACTCATTTCTTCACAATTCAGAAAACAAAGCCAACTCCGTCCACACCCGCTGTGATTCTTTCACTCGCCTGCATGTCCAGTTAAGCTTGGACACCGGTCAACCGTGGAGACCACCCGAAGCTAGCACCAGTCGCAACCGGCACGCTTCGATGATCAATTATAATTCGACCTTTTTTCACTTTTCCTCAGTACAAGCCACCGCTGTTCAGCTGGATATTGAAGAATAGAATATAAACGAAAAAAACAGAATGAAACAAAAGAAAAAAACAATACTACTACTGATGACAAAAAAAAATAGATGTATAAACTGAATAGGAAGGAGGCGGAAGATCAATCACGCTCGGATGATGCAGTTTTTCTCCATTTTTTTTATATCTCACATTATTATTACTATTACTATTTATTATTCAACAATAATACAACCGACCGGAGATTGGTGAATATGTTTCAGCATGGCGCCGAGCACTGTTGACTTGGACAAACAACAAGCAAGCAAGCAAGCCAGCAGCGTGGAAAAGGCGAAAAAAAAAGCCGAAGAGAAGAAGGTGAACTGAAACAGTAGCCGAAAATGATGAACAATCAAGCTGAACAAACAGATAACGCCGAACAAAGCACCAACACAGCAGCAACAATAATCGGATCGGTCGACCGACCGACCGACCGACCAGCAGCCTGCTTTCGTTCATCCAGCTTACTACACGTTGCAAGCTGCTTGTACTGAAAAATGTGAAGATTAGTACAAACAGAAGAAGAAAAAATTTACAAATCAACAAGCTGATGGTGGGTGGGTCGCAAGGTCAGGCTAACAACATTGCGGTGCTGGCGGTATTGGTTCCACATGTGCTTATGTTGTGTGGCATTTGCACAAGCACTGGCTAGCTGCACTAACACAAACGGATCTTGTCTCTCTCTCTCTCTCTCTCTCTATCTGTCTGTCTGTCTCACTGTGGAGTTGAACAAGCAAAGGCCAGTTCAGGCCAGACGACACTCCCGCTGAGCTTACCGTGCACGGTTTTAAGCACCCCGCAGATAATATACGTTTCCAAGGCCAAGGAGAACTTTTCCCAGCTATCGAAAAACCACAACACTGTGCGCTTGAAAGCTGGATAGATGAGAAGCCTGGTCACCGTAAGCTTGAAATTAGCCAAAGTAGCCAGCCAGAGATAGAAAGAGAGGTGGAGAATGAATGAATGTAAGGCGAAGGAGAGAAGAAACAAACCGATTGACACCGGGCATTTAATCATTTGAAGCTATGAAAGAGACCTGGCACGCGACTGACAGGAAACGTAAACTGCTATAGCAGAGAAATAAAATTATTGGCATTTTCAATTTTGCACATGGTGAACAGCGAAAATTAAAACAGCTCCCCTATGGCCAAAGTAAAAACGTTTTCCAACAAAAGCGCAAAATGTCGAAACATATGAAGAAGCTCTATCAAGCGCACTTTGAAACAACACAACACAACACACAGCAACAAATCTGGCAAACTGATACATAATACTGCGACTAACTATAGCATGACAAGCCACTGCACAATCTTTTACGTACACACACACACACACACACTTTCTCAAATTACTCACAACAAAATTCCACATTGATACGGTAGTTGATTTAAAATTGTTCGCTAAAAATTTCAATCAATTTCATATAAAATCAAATCAACACAAATTCAATCTCAAAATGCTTTCAACAACAAACAAGCAACACATTGAAATAAAAATATAAAAGAAAAGCAAACAATCAATTTTCATCATAAAAAAAATGATATGAATTTTTGTATCAGAACACATAAATTATTTTTGAACATTTTGAGTAAAAAAATAAAATTTTTACCCAACTTTGGCATTGTGATACGAGTACAAGGCTGCTGCACTGAACTGAACTGAACTGAAGCTTGATCAAAAAGAAAAAACAGATAAATGTTTGCATACAGCATAAATAACAATACCAACATTGCTATGCTTTGAAATTAATCAAGATGTCAACAGAATGGAAAAAACCTTACACACTAAGTAGATCAAATAAATATACAGAAAATAAGTATGTTGAAGAAAAGAAAAACAAATTTCTTTTCTAATATCGTACAGCAACTTCTGAAAGTATACTGCTATATATATATATATATATATATATATATATATATATGCATGTATAAAGTTTGCTACTTGCCGTTTTTGCAGTGAAATGAATGCTCAAAATGTCAAAATGCTGACTCACTGATACGATAAACTCTACTGTTGACAAATGATTATTTGTATTTTACAGAAAGCAAAATATTTTGAAAAAAAACAGATTAAAATAAAAACAAAGATAAAAGCTTGAGCTGTATGTGATTACAATCTCAGTGATCGCAACACTGCGCATGTGGACATTTTTGCTTAAGAGTTTAAAAGCAATAAAAAAGAGTTGACATTGTTGTGTGAGTTTAAAATATTACAAAGCTTGCAAACAAAGTAAAAATCACAAAAGAAAATTTAAAAATTTCCCATTATTGCATGACTTTAGTAAAGTAATGGTCATTTTCACTTGTACTATTTAGTATATAAAGAAACAATAGCTCCTCCTGAAACAAAAACTTAAACAATTTAAGCTTAATTTTCAGCTAAATTAAAACGCTCACAAAAGTAAAAAATATGAACATCATCTTTACAAAATTTACCAATCGGTCATTATAATCAAAAGAAAAAACCAAGAACATCAAAGAAAAACCAAACCTACAACGACAGGAACGATGACGATTGTAAAATGGTGAATTCAGCTCCTCGTCGTTCTAGTAAAGGCCGTTAGCCAACGCAGATGAGGGCATAAAACTCTAACAATAGCTAATATAAACAGATATATGTTCGCCCCGTGGTCGCCCCTTCTGGTCGATCCGGCGGCAATTGGCTAAAGGCGCCATTTTGATCATGCTGCGCCTAAGCAGTTAAACGCAAGCTGGTACCGACTTAATGACTCAACGCAATGCAAAGAATGCCATCAAACAGCCAACAGTTCTTGCAAAGCACGGCAGCTAATTGGTAGCCTTCGGGTCTTCAGATTGGAACATACGGCATTTTACAACCAAATGGCCCAGATGATAGTACTGTTCCAGATTGTCCAAGCATGCTCGCCGACATGGTGTGCAAAAAGAAAGGATCGTTCAAGAAGAAAGAAGCCTGATTTTTGCGCCACAGGACCAAATTTGGAAAAATGGAAAAAGAAAGCCGTTCATCATCACCATCGTTCAAATATCCACATTCAGATTCGCCCAGCATGCACTATATATAGCATATATTATCATACGACGACGTATGCGCGTGTGTGTGCATTCAGTCGTCGCTGCACTCAGGCACAATTCATTCTGGCTTGCAGTGGCGGAAAACCGACAGCCGCCCACGTCAGCAGCCGACCATTTATTATTCTTGATCACCTGGATGAACGAAGAAGAAGCTCAACCAGCTGCTGATGGTGTTCACCACCAGCTGAGCATTCGTCCACCAACTACAACACCGACGACCTCTGTTGCTGCTGATTCAAAAAAAATTTCTTTTTACCTTTTTCTCTTTCTCCATTATTAAATAGTATGACTAAATGAACAAGCATTATACTGCTGAAACAGCTAGTTTTCAACCAAAATCAAAAAGTGAGGTGAAAAAGGAGATATCTCTCTTGGCTCCGCTTGGAGGCATAAATTATAGCACCAAATCATGAGAATCAACTTTATCAACAGCACATAGTTGTTCATTTTCACATTACACCAAAGTATACAGTTGTGATTGAATGCAATGCACAATCAACTTGTATTGTAGTAATGTGATGATAAGCATAGCAGGATGAGAAAAAGCTGCTAGTAATAAATAAATTGCAACAATTTCACGTCAATCTGACCAACTCTGTGCTCCCAGCCTGTAAAATTTGTTGCAACAATTAAAACAGAGAAGACACTGTTTTTCAGGTTGACTTGATTTTTAGAATACTCGGCCAAAATAAACTGCAGGTGATTGTGCCAGCTTGTAAGACAAAGAAACTGTAAATCTTGACTGTCAATTACTTACTGACCATTGAAGATAGAGTACAATGAAATTTCAAATTTAGCTAAAGCGAGCTTCGTTTAAATGAATTTACTTTCAACTCGTCATCTGAAAGCAAAAACGGTGCACTTTTAGATTTTAAATGATCCATATCAATCAAACACAACAATGCAGCAAGCACATTGGACAACTCCATCCATCCAAGCACATGTGCAACATTGCATAAGCATATTCAATTTTTGATTTCTCCGTTCTGGTTTATATGTATTTATTTTGCTGATTCACCGATCGCATATGAATTGACAAAATAATATCAAATCTCCTTATTCTGAATAATAGATACATTGATAAATGATAATAGAAAGAATGAAAAAATTCACATCTCGATGATACATTCGCTGGATTCAGATGTTCAAAATACCCAATTTTGAAAACGACTTTTTTTCCTTGAAGAATAAAAATTCTTTCAACTTATAGAAAAACAACAACTTGATAAAATTTGAAATATTGATGATGCGAAAAAAAAGCCCACTCTGTAACAATTTACGAAGGAAAAGACGACACTTGAATGAATTGAAAGCTATTTTCAAAATTGCTTGCCACATATTCTTTGCTCAATGTGAAGCACTAGCGTAGGAGAATTGCAAAAAAGAACAACAAATAAATAATAAAATTTTGTTTACAAATGCAAATGCAATGCAATGAATAAATAATAAGAACAAACAATGAATCTATCAAACAATGTTTCCATATGTTAAAATGAGAATTGGCATCTTCTTGGATAATGTTAAATTCAATTTCAAAAGCAAGCTTTCAGTCAAGTTAACTGATCAGAGAATAATTAGCGTTGCTATTTGGCCAGTGATAATGCAAAGTTGGTCAAAATAAGATGAGAAATCGCAATGTCAGGTTGTTGAAGAAAATTCGATCCAATCTACCGAGAAGATGGACAATATGCACGCACGCAGGCAACTCATCACTGTGGCACGCCTCAGATTAAACGACGCACTTGTTGATTGGCAACGCGCAGTGTAAGCCCGGATGTTGTGGACGCTGGCTAATCTTCAACTGAAATCGCTCAAAATATTGCTTGAGGTCAAAGTAAAGTCTGCTCATAATGATAATCATTGGCCAGACAATTAAATTGCCAAGCGTCACTGCAGCGGCCATGCAAATGCAAAATTAGCTCACCAAATAAGGTCAGATTAAAAGTTTAAGCAGCTTTAAAAGCCAAAACTAAACGGCAGAATATATACAACCACAACAGCAGCAGCAGCAGCAGCAGCAGCAATAACGTCAATTATTTATACTTGTAAAAACGTGGACGCTTATAATTTTTAAACTTATAACAAAAAGAAAAGCACAGTGTGTTTGTTGATGTACAAAGCTGGCCGTATCTGTCAGTCAGTGAATAAGTTAGTGGTTCGATTGGAAAAGAAATCTTCTGCCCAAGCATCAGGTGCGCTGTCAATTAATTTATCTGGCACTGTTGTCCTCGCTAACATGAAGACATAAAATTTGCCCGATTTATACAGCTAACAAAATCAGCTTCATCGAAAGTTGATATTCTTTTACAAGAAGCAAAATAAAAATTAAAAAAAAAACAAAATCATAAAATATAATAATTGAATAAAATCTGTATTTTATGAAGCCAATTTAAATTAATTGACGATCAACATCATCAGGTTGACTGTTGATTAAGAAAGGAATAAAGCCACCGTTGCTTGAGTCAATTGTCAAATGTGAATGCAAATTTTACACTTAACATATTATTAAAATTTCAAATAAAAAATATTGATGAAATAAACAAATCAATCAACATGATCAGCTTGATGTTGGCCAACCTCAACCTCAACCTCAACCTCAACCAACCGAACAAATCACAGCTGCCGATTGTTATACAATTTTCAATGTCATGTTGAACAGAACGACAGCAAAAATTCTTCTTGAACACGGAAAACGTGTTAAAATCATGAAATTGCACTTAGCCTCTCAGCAATTCAAAGAAGAGATAAATAAAGTTGAAAATTCAATGATAAAATGTACATTTATCATTTCCAAACAACTGCATGCATCCCTTTTGCGTGAACCTGCGAAGTTTTCAGCAAGCCAATCAAATATAATAACTACAAAATTAACTAACTTCATAAAACTATATTTACCTCTCAAAAATCTACAACATACTGGCATACATACACAAATACAAACACATACATGCATATATATATTTACAATTTGTGATCAAAGTCAAAAGAAGTGTAATTATCGATTTCTAGAGATGCAAAATTCGACGTAATTTTCAGTGCTGGTTAAGCAAAAAGAAAGCTGATCAGCTAAATACACTCGCAGAGCTGTGATATAATGAGCTGAACAATAAAGCTATGAGAGGAGTAAAAATAGCCCAGAAAATGATCATTCTTACGATTAGAATAAAAAGTTTAATAAAGTAGGCTATTAATAGAGAATTATCAGCACGATCAATTATAGACAACTTCCTAAATCGAATAAAATTCTCTTCTCAATGGGATAATTATAGCCAGAAGATTGCAATAATAGTATTGCAGAAAGATGAAAAGTAATTTAAACATGAAAATCATTTGAAATCAAATTCATCAACAAATATAAAAAGATCAAAAAGCAACAATAGGAGAAGAAGGAAAAAAGCAATTTACGCATTATGTATATAGATGTATGTATGTATGTATGTATGTATGTGCACAAAAGTACGAGATGTAATATTTCAAAGTCATTCATTCACAGGATGGTATTTCAAAAAATTTTGATGTCCACTGACACTTGCCTGACAGACGAACCAGAGTCTGTCATCACGAAAGATTGACGAGACCGAGGGCAGAGAGCTTAAACTTGGACCAAGGACGCCACGCTGGTCAAGCCTGTTTAGGGACATTGGGGGAGGATGCAGGATGGCTTGTCAACGCTGTTGGTCGATTTCACGGCAGGTTCACAGCCGTCATTGGACAACATGTCAGTTTTGAAATCAATTTTTCTATCCCAAAGAGAATTGTCTTCTTGTATTATTTCATATCACTTTTGCCCTTGTACAGAAACAAGCCAGATAATTGCTGTAACTGTAAATTGCTAATAACTTTGATTTCAATCAACTTCATCTCAATCCAACTTCATTTCAACAAACACAAGATATGCATAGAACAATTAAGAAGAACTTTATTACCACCAGTTGATACAAGATACATGAGCAGCAGACAAGCATGACGGCAGTTTTAACAGTAGTTAGTGAAAAATTTTCTTTTCAATATCTTCAATTAATTTCTTTTCAAAACTTATTTAATTGCTTCAATAAAAATTGAAGGATTACAATTTTGATTTAAAGTTGAATAGAAAAATTAATTCGCCAGATTTTCCTAATCCAGTTATTAATTGTGAAAAGCAGCAATTTATCATCTGCCATTGTTATGCAATGACCCTTTACACAGCAGACAAGAGACAAAGCCTGTTGCTATAAAATGTCCGACAAATGGACTACTGAATTTTTAACCAACGCATACTGTGAATGGTGATGAAGAGAAGAAGAGCAATGACAATAAATAAATAAATAAATAATTGATTAAAACAATATTTCCCTTTACAATAATACAATTGTACATTATTGTTTAATGCAGAGTGCTTCTAATCAATATACCACCTGACAACAGTAACAGTTACAATAACAACAACAGCAATGCTGACAATACAAATGCACAAAATGTCATCAATAACAAAGTAGATGGAATAAATAAATTAATGAGTTTGCATGAATTATTAACCAATTAACTGAAATTCGTCACTTTGAAAATTGTACTTTACAAACAGTATGCATGCATGATTAAACAATAATTGCTTGAAAAACATTGGTTATTAGCCCGATTGAAGAGTAAAATATGAAATAATAAATAAACATGTGCAACACAAAAAGAAAAATAGAATTTCAGTTACCTTTTACAAGATTGGTGTGGTGGAAGATTGCAAATTCATGGTTCACTGAACTGCTGTACTCAGGCAAGCGTATTGAATGATATGCAGTGTTGAATTTTCAGCTGAGAGCTTTCAATTAAAATTATTCACATTAAACATTAAATACAAAGAAAAAAAAACAAAACAAACCAACAACCGAACACCAAAAAAGCATCACCTGTTGATCAAAGATCGTCCAATCAACTTGGTGAACAGAAGAAGCTCAAGCTTGCAAAATACAAATTTACATTTATAAGCAACACTTTTATTTTCATTCCGTATTCAGTTGAACGTAATTTTATCAAATTGCAACAGTTCCTACCTATTTTTTCAACATTTAACGCTTAAATAAGCCTAATGCTAAAAGTTAGCCAACAAGAAAATCACTAAAAATTGTACTGCAGAAATGAAAATAAAAACTGTTCCCTTAGTAGAATAAAGTGAAAAAATAATATTCAACTCAATTTAGAACAAATCTTTGTAATAAAAACAACAACGATAATCAGAATAAAATTTTAAATTAAACCAAATTACACAATACCTGCAATATGTAAAGCATTACAGTAAGAAATTTTATTTTACATTCTTCTTGTCACAAAAGTAAAAGATTTGTTCAAGTCCAGCAAAAATAACTTCCACCACGTGGGATTCAATAGAAAAAAAAATCAGACAAATAAATAAATAAATATGTATATAATATATATATATATATATCAAGGCAGTATAAAGTGCATCAAATCAACTGTCAGAGGTTAAATTTTTCTCAAAAAGCGGTTTGTTACTTTGATTGAAGTGTAAAAATTGAAACATAAATAAAAATACGAATAACAGTAAAGCAAAAATAAAAAAATAATTTTTTAAATATTCCATCTTCCACCTTTTACGCTTGCTGCTGCATTGGATTGGTTTTCAACTGTTTTCTGTCGTTTGATCTGACAATGGTGGTATTGGTTCCGGTACGAATTCTTCAATCTCTTTCCATATCAATTCTATACGGTAAAATTTAAAAAAAATTAAATAGATAAAAATAATCAATAAAATAATATTAACTTCTCCATTCGTCCAAAGGTAATTCGAGATTGTCGAAGAAAAAGTCAATCGGTTCACAATCGGGTTCATCGTCTGGATCATGGAACTGACTCACGTAAGGATGTTCCAAAGCTTCGGTTGCAGTCAAACTTGAACATTAAATTAAAATGAAAAACAAACATACTATTGCAAAAAGTAACAACAAAATATATGATTTTACAATACCGCTTGTCTGGGTCTAAAATTAACATTTTTTGCAGCAAATCGATAGCACTGTCTGAACCGCCGGTGAAAACTTGCTTAAAATCCTGTGGCTCCAATTTCGGCAAACTCCTGATGTAATTTTTCGCGTCGTCAGATTGCATCTTTGATATGAGCTCTTCGTCCGGCGTGCCCACTAGTTGCATTATTCGATTTAACTGATCAATATCTACAATTTTGAAAAAACAAACATCTACGTATGCGCATATATGATGAAATTTGATAAAAAAAATTCCATGACTTACAGTCTGCACCAGGAAATAAGGGTTTTCTGGTAATCAACTCGCCCATTATACAACCAACGGACCAAATGTCCACTGTGTACACCAATTAAAAAGAATGTTTTAACTTTCAACCATAACATTTACGAGCAACTAACTACCTGTTTTGTCGTAATGCATCCAGTTAAGCACAATTTCCGGTGCGCGATACCACCTGGTTGCCACATAGCCTGTCATCTCATCATTTGCTTGCCTTGCCAGACCAAAGTCCAAAATCTGAATTTACCAACAACAACAACGACAACAGCAATGCAATAAATTTAATTCTACTTCTTAACACTTATTACTCTAAGTTCACAGTCTTCGTTCACTGCAATATTGCTAGGCTTGAGATCCTACAAGAGAAAATGAACAATGAATTGAAAAGAAAAAAAAAACAAAAATATACGTACGCGATGGATAATTCCAGCCGAGTGGATGTACTAGAATAATAAAGAAAACGATATTTTAATTAAAAAAAATAATTTTTCAAATTATCTCATAATTCTTCTACTTTGAGGCCGCGTAAAATTTGATAAACTAAAAATTGAACGTGATCTTCAGTAAGCTGCTGAATTTTTAAAATATTGCTCAAATCTGTGCCCATCAGTGAAGAAGCCATATATCTGAAAAAAGAAAAATCAAAAGGCAAATATTGTATACGTTTGTTCGGGAAATACAACAGAATAGATCCCTTACACATCAGTGAGAGATTCTGCAGATTCATCACAGGTAAACAAATCAACCAAATCAATCACCTGAAAAATAATTTTCAAATAAATATTTTAAAAATAAAAAAAATTAAAATTAAAAAATTAAAAATTTTTTTCAGTAATATTTTCATGCAATGATCAATAGGAAAAAATATAGTTTAAAAAATATTTAAAAAAATAAATATACTGTAAAGTAAAGATAATAAAGTAAATTCAAGAATGTTACACAACTAATGATAACTGAGAATAATTGCCAATGAAAAGAGCATACAGCGAAACATGTGTACATCACTTTATGTGAATTCATAGCTCAAATTTATAACAAGCTGACAAGCTAGCCAGTTCAGCAAACTAGCTAGCTAGCTAGCTGACTCTTACGTTTTCATGCTTCATGTGCTTGAGCACTTTCAATTCTCGGAATGTGCGTTTGGCATGTATAGCGCTTTGGAAAGGGCGCATCAATTTCTTGATTGCCACTCTCGTGCCCCGTCGTTTATCCCGCGCAGAGCTGCAATGCAATTTGAAACAACAACAGCAGAACAATTATAATAATAATAGAATGACAACAACATTGAAATTGAAAAATGAACAACGTCCAAAAACATACCAGACACATCCATAAGCTCCGTGTCCAACTGGAATCAAATCTTCATAATAGTTTGGTACTTTCCATTCAGTTTTGTTCAACTCCAAGCTCTGATAATCCACCTTCATTGCTTTGTTTTGGTCGCTAAAATGAAAATTGAAAAATGCACAGCAAAAACAGGCCAAAATACTCTGGGCAAATTAAACTGTCGACAAATACACAGAAAACACGTTTCTGACTTCAAAAGCTATGTTTACTTAAATAAAATTTTTGCACATCCAGTAAAACGAATGTAATAATAAATGTTCACCATTTTCTACAACTAACAAAAAGTAAACTAACAATAACAAATTTTCAAATACAAATATATAAATATTGTAAAAATTGAATTACAGAAAGAGAAAGGAAAAAGGAAAAAAAGATTTCATCACATAACACAAAACCGCCTATTCGACTAGATCGGATTCAACAACATGAAAAAGCACCGAAATTCAATAAAATGAAGGCCATAGTTTAAAATAAAAATATATATCAAAAATAGAAACAATGTAAATTTTAAATTTGCATCTCATTACGGACGTCGAGCGAGTCTGAAGCTTGTACTTCGAGTTGTACCATCTCTGAGTGTGGGTGCAAAGCTGTGATTTTCAAAAACCAAAGATGTTTCATCACCGTGATTGCTTGTTTTACGCAACGTTCCATAAGGAGTCACGTACGACACTGATGAGGTGGACAAATTCAAAGAACCAACACCTGGAAAGCTTGAACACAGACACCAGTGAAACGAATTAATTAATAACGAGCTAGCATTTTTCAACTGTAAAGCACTGCTTACGCGGGTGGGTAGAGTTTCATCTCCTTCACTGGTTCGTACAACGAGAGATCAGTGCAAGCGTTCTGCAAAACTGGAAGCGGCGGTGGTGGAGGAGGCAAATATGGTGAATTTTCGGCCACGTTCTTCCGAATCTTTGGCATCTGAAATGCATATCATACATTAAAACATACAAACAACTTGACGTTTATTGTAAAATAAATAAATCAATAAAATATATACCTGAAATTCATCGTCTTGTCGAACAATTTTTCTCGGTTTCACGTGATGCGGTTGCGTGTGTCTCAAATGTTCGCTGCAAAGATTCAACGAACATAGCCACCAAAGAGATCCGATCATCAACAACCAAATACCAATGAAAAGCAAAAATGGGCCTACAATCTACAACAAGAACAAAATACTTGAAAGTAACCGGAAAAAGTCAACATAATTAATAATTAATAATAATAACAACAGTACCTGAATAGGATGCAACGGTTGATCGTCTTCCAAAAACAGAACATAATAAGCTAAATAAGTCATAACAGCACCACCGATTGAACAGAAAACTCCAAACGCGGATAGGCAAACTATCGGACTGGAACCACGAAATTTTCTTGTCCGGTATGGAAAAAATCCAAACTGGGCCGGATAAAGCACATTCCATCCTTTGGGATAATAATAAATGTATGGATCGCGGTAAGCCATCGGCCCATAATGGACAACCCGTTGGTTGCCTGTCCACTGCGACGGATCAAGTTCCAACGGGGTCTGCACGGCCACATCATGCTGAATTGACGATGGCTTTTGCAAATTAGCACCTAATAGAAAAGCGCATAAACTTGATAAATCAATAAAATTCAACAATTTACAATGCAAAACAGTGAATTTCAAATACCTTTGCGACGTCGAGATTTTCGCGCCAGTCGATTTGGAGCTGGTCCAAATATGAGATGCGTACGCAGCCGCTCCCGCTGAGCGCCGCTTCTGTTGGTCGCCGGATTGGTGTACATGTTCCTCATCTCTGCTTGTCTAGATGAATGATATTTATATAATTTCGAAAATAACACCAAAGAACAATGCTCACATTCGAACCGGAGAGCTGTTAGAAAATCTTTTCCGGCAAGTTGTTCGTATGTGCTCGTGGGAAAAAAGACAAAACTTTACATAATAGCCACGAACGTCAGATGTCTTGTTACTGCTATGCACTTGGTTAGCACAGTACAATTAGAAATTAAGTATCAATAGTTGAAATACGCACGTGCATATGCATCCGTTTGAATCAAATAGTAAAATGATTTAAGTCGACAAGTAACTAATACTAGATCAAACAAAGTTTATCATGTACATTTCAAGGTTTTTATTTAAATAAAAGTTCAAATCCAAAGTTCTCAAAAATACATTTAAACTATAACTGAGCTTTAGGCTTGAGCTGTTTTGTTTTTACTTTAATTATTAATTATTATTTTTAAAGAAATGTAGAGTTTTTCTTAGAGGTTTTGAGTTCCATTTCTAACAGGTCTATTAAATATAAATATTGTTTATTTTTTTGTCACAAATGTATATTTAAAAATATAAGTAATATTTTTCTCTTCTCTTTTTTTTTTGAATGCAATCAACAAATCAAGCCTGCAAATCAAACAGACGGTATAGGTAGGTTTTCTTCCCTGTGTATGGTTTTCGTGTTGAGCATAGCAATAGATTGTTTCGGCACTGCATGCTCATTACGTGACTTAATTACTGCAAATCAATGTTATTGCCATCAGCAATTAAAGTAATTTGCATATTGACGAATCATCTACAGTATGTTTTACAGTACAGAAAGTTTGACAAGCAAGTAAATATGCTAAATTGGTGCTTGAATAACAGACAACAGCACCACAGACATTTGCTGCACTATGGTGCATTTTGAAACATAAATAGGAAAATAAATGGACGGAAAAAAACGTCAGAGAATATTTTTTTAAAATATACTACGTACTGATTTCCTTTTTTTATTGACGCCCACAAAAAATACGTACTCGCTTATTATTTGTTTGTTGCTTAGTGAAGAAGTTAAAGAAGACGTTTTGAAATGTGATTCGTAAAGAAAAAATGATAATTTTCTATTTCAAACAATAAACACCAATAGGAAAAAACCAGATAATTAATTGCAGAGAATGGGAAATTGAATTTACAAAAAATTAACAGTTATAATATGTATAGTTTCGTTTTTTTTTGTTTGTTGGAGTTCAATCACCGAAAAATGAATTGCTGTACTTGAGAAAGCCGGTGATTGATTGCAGACGTCAAGCGTGTCTAGAAAGAGATGCTCAATTCTGACAAAATGAGGCGCCAAACGTCAAAGTCGATCGATTGTGACGAAATTCCAAAACGAAACTGTCAAGTTGAGGAAAATTTATCAAACTGACAACATGGGAACACAGAGCTCACTTCTCATGCGCACGGATACCAACTCAGCTTTTGCCAAAAGCAAAACCACAGCATGGCAAAGTGGAAATGTCGAAGGAAGTAAAACATTGATCTTTGTCAAAATTTCTGGAAGATAGCTTTCCTCAGAAAAAGTCTAAGCAGAAATTATTATGCTTGTATCCAGTGAAAACGGCACAGATATTAAGAATAATAATGATGATGATGATGATAATAAGTGATGTTGATAAAAATAAATTCACACCCAAACAACATACAGCAGCTAGTCGAACAAATAGGTGTCATTTGTTGAGATTTATTTTCAGCTACCAACGCAGAATGCGGAAAATGTGACACACTGAACAAATTTAGCCTCATCCAAGCGAAACCTATGCTATTTTCAATAAAGTCAGCTTTAAATTTTTTATACAATTGGATGAACGATGAAAAATAAGAATTATGAACTGTTCAAAAAGTATGGACATGAAAGATGAAGAATAATAATATGAAAAGGAAAACAGAAGAAGAAGAAGAAGAAGAAGAAGAAGAAGCATGCTGTTGATCAAACAAATATTGTTGTTTATTCGACTACTTATTCAACTTTTCACTTAATAAGTTTCGTTTCCACTTCATCGACACTAGGTTTCAGTCAGAACTTCTGAAATGCTCAAGTGAGATCAACCAAAGGAAAGATGATTTAAAAAAAAAATCCCAACAACAAAAGCTTGACCAAAGTGATGCTAATGCTGGAGGACAATGCTGTCGATTAACTAAATTTGACACCTTCGCTGCACTGTTGAGCGCCGCGTCCACAAAGCCGACGCCACTGATGCTAATCGTCACCGGTAACAACAACTCATCAATCCTCTCATTCACTCAAATCAACAGCAAAAAGTACAGTTGTCCGCAATTTTGCTTTCAAATGCTTTTTTTGTAAAGCAAACAATGTAAAAGATAATTGCAACAAAAATTGAAATTTCAAAATATGTTTTCATATTTTTCTTCTGCTTTTTGCCAATTTGAAATTTAAGAAATGAACAAAAAAATCAAAATAAAGTGAATCAAATACAATATTCTAACAAGTGTCGTTTTCAAACGGGCAATGTAGAAGAAGAAGAAAAAGAAGAAGAAAACGGGATAATTCTGCTGCGCATCAACCTTGTCACAGTGGAAGTGAGATATCGCATGCCACGTTCACCACCGGGAATGTAAGCTAACATGAACCTGCAAAAAGAATGTAAAACATGTGAAAACATCAAACAACGCAGTGCATACACTTTTTTTTTTACCAAATGAATGCGAAAACTTGTACAATTACGCAAATCAACGTCAGCAGTGTACTTCGCCACTAAAAGCAGATCATTCACCATATGAATAAATAGACTTATTATAAAGTATACGCATGCACAAGCACAAACTGTTCATGGAACATGAAAATTAAAACGGAAGATTTATTTTTGTTTCTTACATCATCATAGCATTAAAATTTTAATAATATGATGAGCAACTGCTTTTATTTGTATAAAAATATATTGTTTTAATTTTGATCATTTAAATAAACTTAATCAAAAATTGACAGCTTTACGACGCTGAAATGAGATGACGTTGCAACAACAGGATAATAGCAGCAACAATCTCATTGAACACAGTATGCATTTTCATTAAATTGTCATTAATGTTCTTCGGGAAACTATTTCTATAAAATTGCCCACCTCCTGTTCCGTCTGCTGTTTTTTGCTTTTTGAAACAATGCTGTTGGGAAGAAAATGACAATTTCTTCTCAGTTCACAAACACACATACACAGTTGTCAAAGTTGGGCTCTGGGCTCAACGCCACACTGATTTTATAGACGTTCGTCGTCATCGGTCAGCTCAAAAATGCTCCTACCCCTCGGATGCAAGTATGAGTAAACGCAGAAAAGTTATGCAGTGAGAACATGCGGTTCGATCTATTTTTGATTGCTGTTTGCGTGAAGTTCAACAACAATTCAGAAATGACATGGCAAACTGAAGCTCCATTCACCTGCCAAACGGATGGATGCATAGCTTTTCCATGTCAGCAGGTCAAAATCAATACACATATATACACGGCAAACACTATTCCATTCTATTCATCTACAAAGCTGACAACATTTAAACAACAATAATATCCAATACATATTATTATTGTTGTTATTAAAAGTAATCTTTTTTTCCAATATATTTCAAATATTTCTGCTTTCAACTTGTGCAGTGCAAACATTTTTACACTCACTCGTAGCAAGCAGCAACATCGTTCAAACAGTGATAAAGTGAACAAACATGCCGCAAATTTCTAACAAGAAAAATAGACACTTGAAGCTATTGAATGATAATTGATTTCTGCTTTTTCACACGAAGCAAATTTTAAAAATTACAAAATCAACAAAACAAATCCAAAAATTAAATAAAAGTAGAATCAATTATGCACTTGTAGAGAATGAAAAGATCTTTTTTATTTCATCATTCTTAAAATAAAAAAAACATCAACATATTAAATATGATCTTTCTTGTTTAAATTCAAAAGCTGTTTGCTCCATTATTGATATTAAATTTAATTTTTTGCTATTTTTTTTTAAATAAAAATTCATCATCGTCACATCGTGTATTGTTTGTTATTGAACACAGAACAAGTGAAGCACTTCACATTGATATCTGGACGACTGAAAATCACTGTTGGCAGTTTAATTTCTTGAAAACAATAACACTTAATTTTTCAAATTGATCCAATCGACCAAAGCTGTACTGACGATCAGTTTGCTGCCATTCATTAACACAACTTCACCATTTTGAAGCTTCAAAATGTACTTTGCAAATTCAACCTTATATTACTCGTCATTTAGCTATATATATATACGTGTGTGTAAAACTTCGACAATCATAGAAATAAATAATTGTGTGCACATTTATCAATTCTAAATATTTGGCAAGTGAAATTCTGACCACAAAAAATTAAATAATTTAAAATATAAATTATCTCTAAATTCTGAATCTGAAATCTTCTGTGTTAACCAAGTGTGGAAAAGTTCAGAAAACAAGCACATCGATGCTAGATAGTTATAATCAATCAATCAACATCATTGCAGAAGAAAGACATCATCATGCAAAAGCTCAATCAGCGAGTCCATTCTTTCAGTTCATAATGGTAATGCTGAATATAACGAGCAAGCAAGACGTGAGCTGCGGAAAAGAATTGCCATAAGAGAAAGTGATCCAACTGACCAAAGAGATGCAGAGTGCAGTAGTTCAATATACACGTTTGATCGATTGTACTTTGGAGCCATGAAAAGCAGCAAGCCGACCAAAGGAACAACAATCACTGCTGCTGCATGCTTGCAAACTTAGCTGATTAATTAGCCAATCGACATCCTCTATAGATAAAACGGCTAAATGAATAAATAGCTAGCCGGCTGTTATTATTCAAAATTTGGTCTGAATAGAGCTGTCATAAATCATTAACATTATCTATCGTTTTGGTGCAAAATAAAACAGTTCACAATTGTCAAGAACAATCCAAGTGAACAATTTGTGTTCAAAAACAAACAACAGCATTAATGCTGTGTCAGCTGTTTTAGCCAGCATATTCAAACCACTTTAAGCAATAATTTTGAAAATGAACAAAAAGAAGATCTCAAACAAATCATTCAACGTTAAAATTTTAAAAGATGAATTATTTCAGTGAATTCCACTCAACAACAACAACAACAACAACCTATAAATATAAGCGGACAAACAGCAAATTCTATAATAAATTGTCCACTGTTTATCTATCAGTATCTTCTTGTTGTTGTGTTGTCGTCGTCCTCATCAACATCGTCGATATTGTTGATAGAAATGAAACAAAAAATGCTCAAATTAATATTCAACAATCAACAACTGAACCATTCATTTCATTCGTGCTAAATATGCACATGAAGCAATATCAGTTAACAGTAGTAAACACGTATGATAATGATGCATGATGAAATGCATAATTTTCATGTTGTCATTTATCTTTCATTCCAAAACAACGCAAAACACTGCTTACTTCACTAGAGCATTAAAAAGTTACGTTCACATTTCTCAAGGGAATGAATGAACGTGATGAAAGTTTCGAAGAAAAGAACTGCTTTGCAAGGAAATTTCATAAATCTACACAAATCTATAACATTTCCAATCAACTCTAGTCATTTAATGAAAATAATTTGCAACAAAAATGAAAAATATCAAAGAAAGCAATCTATTATTGCGAAATTATAAAAAAAAAGAACAATCAATAAAACATACTGCTATAAAAAGCAGAAGCTGCAAAATGTGATATATACGTGTGTATACGTGTAAATGAATTGAATCGTCAAATGAAATGAATCGAACTTTCAAGTTCTCATCATTGCTGTTCCGTTAACTGCGGGACAGGACAAAAATTTCAGTTCATTCATTCAGTCACGCATGTATTTTTCTATTGTGCATGTTTGCGTGTTCAATTTTGTTCATTCTCTCTAGCTCTCCTCCCCTGACCCGCTGTGCTAATCTTCGTCGTCCGGGCAAATGCAAATGCAACGATGGCAATTCATTATTGCTATAACCGTACACGTCATCGCCAGCAACTCGCAGCACAAGACGACCACACCCCCAGGGGCAAATGAATCTGGCCCGGGCTAATTTGGAGGCGTTAGTTAGTTCGACGGAGGGTAATTTTGGTTGAATTCTTCCCATTTCGAAGGTCGATTGCATTTCGAAAAGCCGGCTAGCTCCCCCTTTTGTGCCAGTGTTCCTTTTCCACACATTTTTCCTGTGCTGGGGCGGCAATTTCATTTTCGCTTCAGGTTAACGGGTGGAGTGGTTAACAAAAATTGCATTCTGAAACCAGCCGGATCAATGCTTTCTTTCCTGCTTGGAAAAGTGATCACGTGAAAAATCAAAATAAGGGGGAAAAAATACACGAAACGTGTAATAAATTTTCAAAAGAGACTTTTTTCTCATCCGGTCGGCCACCTGCCTGGCAATGATGCTTAACAACAAAGAAACTATTGGAATCGATCAGACAACATGAAATTTGGAAAGTGAAATTGAAATTCAACTATATACAGCAGCAACAGCAACAACAGCAGCAACAACTTATTCTATTATTAACAGGCTACATATATAGCAGGAGCTTTGAGAAATCAATTTAGGAGAACTAAGCAAAAAATGAATCTCTAAAAAAGGATTTGGTGAACAAATTCAAACAGATGTAGCTTTCGTTGCAAAGAAGATAAAATGCCATCCGTCAGTCACTTAGTTTTGTGTACGTACACGGGGCTAATTAACGTTGAAACTATCAGCGGTCCGACTAGCGAACAAATCGATCAAAAAGCAAAAATCAAACACTACAGCTGCATGCAAACACACATAACAGCATGTGCAGAGATGATGCAAAAAGGCATCGTCGATAGACGCGGTTCATCTCCGTCGTCAAGTCGAGTACAGTGTATGACAAAGAGTGACAAAGTTTCTGTGTCCAACCGGTGATTGACCAAATGGTCCAGTCAATCCAGTCAAAACCGTTGGACAATTGATCAACAGCAGAGCCGTCTGGTGACTGGACACGAGAGCACGGCTAATGCACAAAACTTCTCTCGTCATTTCCACAAACACCACAGAAAAGCACAACTGACTTACCAACCAACCAACCAACCAACCAACCAACCAACTGATCAACCAATCAACCAACCATCATGCAACCAATCAACTAACCAACCAGAACATTTTCACTTATTCTTTCTCAGTCTCTGTCTGTCGTCTGCTTCTCTCCCACTCTCCTTTATTCTTTCTCTCCTTCTAATTTATTCGTTTACTACTCGTTCACTCTCGTTGACTCTATTTGCCTCTCTAACTTTAATTTTTCCCTCTTCTGTTCAACTTTGTCTCTTACTTGCTTCAGTTACGTCATACTTGTTAATTCAGCAACACACACCACACACACACACACACCACTTATAGAAATGAAGAAGATGAAATAGGTTTGAGAATATTTTAATATTAATACTATCCGCTTAGTTGAGAAGAAAAAAAACTAGAAAGTATATTCTCGCGATGCTAAAAATACTACGTGGAAAATAGAAAATATTTCACTGTACTGATGCATTTTTTTCTTTTTTGTCTTACAGGTGGCATAAACAACTGCCCAATCTACATTTTGCAGCATTACAACAGTAATTGTAAGAAAAATTTAAAAAAACCGGAATATACAAATATACATGTGTGTACGTACGTATGTATGTATAAGCAACTGTTTTTCAGATTGAGCTGTTACTCCTTTTCACTGCTTATTATTTATTATTCTACATGACAAGGTGAAAAGCGTTGGCCTGTTGAACAGGCGACAAAGAAAGCCGCTACAAAGCACAACAGTTGAATTATTCAAATAAATAGAGGATAAAAGTGAAAAATAAAAAAGCAATAAATAAGCAAAAAAGGATGAATCGTTTTCGAAAGCCGAACACAATTCCGCCTGAATTTGAAAACATCACTGAAGATGAATTGCAAGAATTTCGCGAAGCATTTCGTCTTTTCGACAAGGTGAAATTAAAATTAAACATTTTAATCTTTAATCTGCAATCAAATTTATCTTGAAAATGATGACTTCTTCTTTGTACGGATTTTACCTACTGAAGAAATTGTTTCACAGGATGGTAATGGTACAATCACTACAAAAGAGTTGGGCATTGCAATGCGTTCACTTGGACAAAATCCAACGGAACAAGAACTGCTAGATATGATCAACGAAGTGGACATCGACGGCAGTGGCACTATCGAGTTTGCTGAATTTTGCCAGATGATGAAACGCATGAACAAAGAAAATGATTCGGAAATGATTCGAGAAGCGTTCCGGGTTTTCGACCGCGATGGCAACGGGTTCATCACTGCTCAAGAGTTTCGCTACTTCATGACTCACATGGGCGAACAGTTCACCGACGAGGAGGTGGACGAAATTATACGCGAAGTGGACATTGATGGAGATGGACAAATCAATTACGAAGAATTTGTCCAAATGATGACCCGCAAATAGAGAAAAAATAATGGTAAAATGGTCGGCTGTTGTACTACTCTGACTCTGACCATGCCCACCGTAATGTATGTCCCACCCCCTCCCCCTCTCACACGCGGTACTTTTTCCAATCATTTATTTCAAGCAAGTTATTTATTAATTTTTTTTTTAGTTGAAAACACTAACCAAAATTAACTAAACTAATTATATAAAAATGAATAAACAACAACAACAACAACAACAACAACAAAAGGAAGTAGTAAATATCAGAAGTTATTACGCTGATTGCAGTGCTCATACTTCTTGCTTGTATGGTTTGTTGTAAACTGTAAACCTTCAATTGTTCAATCAAACAAGCACACACACAGTGAAAGTTTTCAAAAAAATGCAAGAAATGAGAAATTTTTCATTAATTGTCACTCAGAGAACAAACACTGCGAGTAAAGAAATTATAAATTGAATACAACAACCAATATTGCCAGAAGCCATGGAAATGACCGACGAATTTTCTAAGATGATGAAGCCAACCACCCAATTCCAACCAACCACTCATGCTCCGTTTGAAGAGAATATCGATTCTCACAGTTTTTTCTTTTTTTTTAAATCTACACGATAGAATTTCAAAAAATAAATATGTATATCTAATAAAATATCTGATGTGCAAATTCTGTCAGGAGAAACAATTAATTAACTCCCTTCAACTTGAGCTTCTTCAGTTCCATGTTCATTCTGTATTTGTACAAGTCGTAGTAGTAGTAGTAGTAGTAGTAGTAATAATAATAGCTGATTGCCAATAAAAAAATAAATTCAAAATTTTAAATTTTGTTTAACCAACAGAAACCAACTCTCGTCGTAAAACTTCCAATAACTGAAAAGCATTCTGTGAAAAAATAATCAAGCTAAATTGGCCTAGCTTCTTTCTCTATCTGTTGTGTTTTCTTATTATACATGCATATTTTTTTATTCCATTTTTTCTTCTCTGACTTTTCATGAAAATCGATTCAACACGCTGCAGTCGATCATAACAATTCAGCCATTTCTTTTCACTTTATTCATTCAACAACAACAACAACAACAACAATGTATCAAGCAACCGTGTGCTTGCATTGGAATATTTTATTGTTTTTTTTATTGCTTTTCTTTTTTGCATTTTGCATATATTCCACTTGTGATTTGGTGCTTTTTGCTTTTAATTTTTTGATTTTAGAAGAAAAAGCCAACAAGAAGAATTCGTAAGAGCAAATTGAATAATATTATCCCTGCAATTATTGAGACTTTTTTTCTCATCACATCAAGTAAAAAAAACATTTCAATTTAAATTACAGTTTCTCTCATTATTTATGATTATTATTGTTATTAATGGTAATAAAGAGCTGGAAAAAATCGATTCCAATGCCAACTGGTGAAATTGAATTTCAGTGGATTTTTCAAAATTGTTGGACAAATTTCAAGAGTGCTTACTGGAGAGGGCCATTTAAACGTCGGCAAGGCGTATAAATGACCCTCGTAAAAGCAGATCTGCAAAGCTGAAAAGGAAATAAGCTGTCAGAAGTTGACAACGGCAATGGATCGATCGCGGGCTGTGATTACACAAGCAAATCACAGCGTGAAAGTTTTACAGAAAGAATTTCGATCTTGCATTCAACAGCAAATTGGACAAGCCCATTGAAACAAACAATCACAAATGGCCATATTAAACAAAATAAATATGCGCATTCGATGAACTTTGTCGTTGATCACAAGAAAATTTTCATTTTCCATCTTTTTTCATTAGCCGTTCACTTCAGCAGCACATACATGTATTATTTATTTGACTATTCAGAATAATGATAAGGTTTTTTTGCTTATTTTTTCAAGCAGCAATTTAAGAAAAGTCTAATTAAATCAACAAACAGAATAGATTCAACTGGGACGAATTCAAAAATTGCACAAAGAAGAAAATGAAGAGAAAATACCATCAAACAGACGAATAATCGCAAAGCAATAAATGATAACCAATTTGCATACAGAGCACTTTCCCACTGATTGCAATGTTGCACAAGATGAAGCAAATATCATTATTTTTCTTTCATTAATTTCCCCTTTTTCATTATTGTTGCTGCAACAAATTGAACAGTGCACTAGATTTATTATATTTCCCAAGCAAATGAGCATGCTTTGTTAGCAAGCAAGAAAAGCTAGCTAGCTAGCTAGCTAGCAGCACAGCAGCATCGTATTGCTTGACAACGAAACAACATAAAGGGAAAAGAGACGACGACGATGGAGAGAAGCAGACAGAAAAAAAAAGAAAAAAAATCCATTTCAAATTTTCAACCATCTCCGGTAAGTAATTATTTCAACAGAATGAGTTTAATTAAAGAAGCGAAGCTTGAAGAGCAGTGAATCAAAAGTGAAGAGGTGGGTATGCGCGTTGCTGTCGAGTTAGATGAAAAATTGAAAATTTGAACGTCATAATTTGAAGAAAATTGACACACATTAACATCATGAAAGATTTATACAGCAAAATCAGCAAAACAGTGGAACTCCCACTGTTCTTCGGGAAGTTAACAAAGATAATTAAGAAATAAAATCAATAACTACTGTTCTTCTATTCGCTTGATCAAACTAAACCGTCGGAAAGAATAAGCTTAAAATAACGCCGTCAAATCAAACAGGCTTTAGCAATTGAAAAAAAATAAAATACAAACGTACACGCATACATCATTGGGGATTTTGATCAAATAAATATAGCAAAACTGAAATAGAAACGGAAATGAATTACTGTGGAATACAGATTCTTTCAATTCACGTTGAATTTAAAGAAAAAACTAATTTTCTACCACATGCACCGCTTCCTTGTCTATTATCTTATTGCGTCATTAATTCATCTTATTAAAATAAACGCGAAAACTGCGCAACTTCAAAGTCGGAAAAAGCAAGCAAGCAAACAAGCATGGATTATCTGAATAACAGTCAAGCATTTTTGAATCATCTACGGAACAGTTTTCATCTTTTCAACTTTTCAAATTCTCATTTCATCAACTCCACAACAGAATAAGCCAATGCCAAACATTTTCAGCTATATTAGGGAAATGGCTAATTTGAAAATTGAATTTAACTTTACATAATTAATTTTCGTTTCATTGTAAACAGTATTGATCAACAATTATTTCCTAAATGATTACGGTAGAATTGCCATTGTTTTCCATTTTGTTCAAGCAAGTGAATAATAATATAAAAAGTAAAAATACGCAAACTTACCCAAATGGAGCAAAATAATGTTGCAAACAATGATGAAAAGTATACCAAGGTTAAAGGAAGTCTGGCTTTAGAGAACATGTGGCTGCCGAAGGTCCCAGGGCCGAGCAGTATGGCAAAGCTAGCAAACAGCAATTACTCATTGTAAAAAGTATGAGGCAAAAATTAAAGCTCAAGATTTTTTCTTCTTTTGATTAAACTATACAATTTTACCATTTTTTCATTAATGTCCATAAACAAAAATGTTCACCTTAGAAGAAAAAACACACTTCCAAAAGTGTACAGAGTACCAAATTTTCGAGCTTTCAGTAAAAGTAGAGGAATATAAAGTGAAGCCTTAAAAGCAAAAATGAATAAGCTTACAAAGAGAACAAGCCAAAAGCCGCCATACCAAACCGAGACAAATCAAACCAGAAATAAAGCAGAAGGCAAAGCCAAGCAAACGTTGAGTTCTACTCTGGAAATGTATAAATTTAAATTTAAATTTAAACGCTACTGCTGCTACTACTTACTAAAGTTGGAAACCAAGATGAATTCTTTTCAGCGGGTAAAGACATCTCACTTGAATTTACTCTGTCTGTGTTTAACATTTTGACCAGAGATTCCATTGGAATAATTTTCTCTTTGAAACTGCCAACAGATGAAAGACCAAAAGCAGTATTGTTCTTTGCTTTGTTCTCTTTAACATAACTGCCGAGTAAAGTTTCTTGAGACATCACCGTTCAAGAAAATAACAGCTATTAATTAATACTGCTAAAAGTACTGATTGCAAAGAAAATGCAAAAATACGAATAACATACAATAAAAAATAGTTTATAAATTTCAACTTACATGTTTTTTCTTTCAGTAAACGTCGCGCGGGAAATTTTACTTTTCTTTTCTTTAAATGTTTCTTTTAAAATCGGCAAACAACAATCCTTTTAAATAAAACTTTTTATCAAAAAATTTAAACTAAAAATAACAGAAACAATCACTACATTCACTTGTGAATTAAATTAATTACTATAAAAACTTATTTACAAATGAGTTTTTTGAAATAAAAAGACGAATACTGTAATACAGTAAACATTATTTCAAGTTAATTTAAAAATAATAAATAGTATAAATTGTTTTTTGCAATTATTTTTGAGCTACTTCAATATTATTTTACATTTTTTTATTTGACAGTTTATATGCAGTTAGTTTATAAGAGTTTCTTGAAAAAAACTAGTTAGTTGTTCTGAAGTTTGACTTCAGAATTGGGATATTTCGGGGGATTTTTTTTGGTTTTAAAGTTTAACAAGTTTAAGCAACAAGTTTTCAATTCATTTATCAGTGAGCGTGAAAACAATCTGTTTGATATGCTGCTGCATGAAAACCTTCGTGGGCTATTTATTATTTTTAAAACCCACAGCTCTGTTGCGTTATATTTGGAAAGCAGCTTCTTGATAAGTGAACAAGTATCCACTTGGCAGTGATGATGATAAAAATTGTTGAACTATCCGAATGGGCAGTACCTGAATAAGGATGAACCCACTGCCGTTAACATTTGGAAAGTTGTGATACAATATCTCGTCTGAGCCACACATTACTGTTAGTGATGTATTATTTCTGGTATTAAAAGTTGGAATTGTTTGAACGAATGAATGTTTGGTCGACAAACACTTCTTTCGTTGTCTTTTCTTACTGGTTCTATGATTCATATGCCAAAATTATACTGACAATTCATTTCAGTTTATAACCAACGCGATGCCATCAACTAATATTATCATCATTTCTTGCGCATTGTTTTTACTGCGAATAACATCAAAGATTTAACAAAAAAACAGTTCTTTCTTCAGTAAAAATAAGTGAACAGTTTCAATTCATCCGATTCAGTTTGCATGTAAATAAGCCGTTTGGAAACTGTGTGCTGTTTTTCAATTGCACATAAATTTGTTCACTTTTCCAAGCTTTTAATTTCGACCTGATGCTACTGTACAAGCTCTCGTACTTCCGAGTACTGTAGCCATTTGAATGAAGTTCAAGATCAAATTCATTTTTGGAGTTCACTATCAAATTAATTCATTGATCAACATGCACTCATTCAATACAATTTAAAAATTGTTTACTTATTGAAATATTTTGTCAGGAGAGACAGAAGTGAGAGAGCGAGAGAGAATGGAAAAAATAAAAAATCCACAAAAGACACAAATAAAGGAAACATTTGTTTCACACTGTAAACGATTGGAAATAATAAGTCAACATCAGGTGAAAACTACTAAGGTAGTTAAAAGACTCATTTCTGGCCAAATAATTTCATCAATGAATGTGTTTTGTAAGTTATCCATCAAGTGCTTCATCGTCATCGTCGTCGTCATCATGCATGCACGCATGCACAACACCGAGCGAATGCCATTTCTCACAGGACATTATTATTTTCTTGCAGAATAATTTTTTCTTGCAAAAATCAAAACAAGACTACGCAAAAAACTATACAACAAAACAAGAAGTAGCTTTTTTGCAAAAAAAAAACAATCTTTTATATAAATTTCACATACAAAAGGCGGAAAGGAAAATATAATAAAATGAAAAATATGAAGCAACTAATGATAAAAAGAAATAATACTTACAAAGCAAAAGAAAACAAAACAACTAACAAAGATGATGCATAAAACAAAAAATAATATCCTGTAGCATATCCATCTATCCATCAATCTATCTATATATATATATATCGTGTTCGTATTTGAAAGCAAAATGAAGCTATTTATGGTCTCAAGCGTTAGCAAAGATGATATAAGCAGCGTTGAGACAACCAAAACAGAGATCCAAGTTAGAAGAAAAATTACTGTACTGTACTGTCCTATGTAGAAAGAACAGTGCTTGAGAAGCCAAGTTCAGTGTCAACAATAATCCACTAAGCCGATTGATGATTACAAAAGATTACGAACACTGAACCAAACTGAATTCACAGCAGAAATAAAGAAAGCAGTGTACGTCTTCTGTACAAAAAAAATGTACAAAATAAAGCGAAAAATGAGAGACGGCAAAACATTTTGTTGCATAGCCGTTGTTGTATAAGCATTTGCAAGGATTTTGGGATGGGGGGGCGGGGGGGGGATAATATGTATATGAAATGTGAAAAAATAAAGAAAATGACGCGCATGCTGCTAAAACTAAAGCATGATAAATAAAAACGAAATAAAAAAAACAAAATAGCGTAACTTTGAACAGTAATAATGATTTTGGAGAAAAGTAGATAAAATTTCAATATAGAACGTAAAACTAATGATTGAAAAGTCGCCTTACAAAATAAATGCTGAAAATGAAACAGAAAGCAAACTGCTAGGAAAAAAAGAAAGAAAGAGAAAGAAAAAATGATCAAGGTAACAATCAGTAAGGCATGTTGAAAGTGCTTGACAGGTTAAATACGCCTGCTTATCAGCTTTTTCGCAAGATGAAAGTTGTATGCATATGTATACACATGTAAGCGGACCGATATCACACACGCACACATATAAACATACAAATGCACCTGCAAACAAACAAACAAACAAACAAACAAACGTACACGCAGTTGTATATATATATATATATATATATATATATATATATATACGTAAGAATGAATGCATGTATGACCAAGATTAGATGATACAAGAACAGAGCATTTTCTTTTGTAAAAAACAATAAAGAAAATAGAAAAAAATACAAATGCCGATTTTGTTGTCGCTGACGTATGTCCCTCAAACAGCACTTGTGCTAGTCTTCGGGTGTGTCGCTTCAGAATTTCTAGCGCTGCCCGGCTTAATTCTGACACTTGGCATGTCAGTCGACGGATCCGAGGTTGGACTGGATGGTGAAGAGCGATTTCCACCAGCCATCAAACTGGCTGGCATTGATGAAAGCAACGTTGAAGCACGGTGCGATCGTTCCTGGGCTTGTTGCAGCTGTAATTGGCGAGAGATTTCCCTTAAGCGCTGCACAGAGGGACCACACAAGCTCGGCTCTCGACGTTCCATGCCCATACGGAACGCGTTCACTACACGAATCTACAATTTCAACAAATCGAACAGTTTATACAAGTTAATATTATATTGGCAGTTTTAATAACAAACAATACAAACACTACAAACAAAAAAACCACATTGCACAATAAAGCAAACACGTAACAGCAACAATTACTACTAGTATGAAATGCATCGCATAACAGGTTAATATAGACAGATAACTTACAAAACAAATTTTGAGAGGTATCAAATTTACCAACAGACAGTTATTTATTTTTTCAATAAAACCACTGCTTTTTCACAAGTGCAGCAGGATAATTGGAGAATAAAACATAAAATTTTTAGAATAACAAAAAAGAACTTGTTAAACGTATTACAATATAAACTAAACATCCAGTTTAAAAGCATGCAAAGAATAACTTTAAAAATATTAAAGCAAAATGGTAAATATATTTTACATACACTAAACTAACTGTCTGAATGAAATCTATAGTGAATGAATCCATCTGCCTGTGGTACGGAATTAAAAAAATAGAGCTTCTTACATTTGGTTTCCATTTCTACCACACTCCAGCTATACGTATAAATTGAAATCCCGTTCTTAAGTAAAACGATGCCCCTCTCAACTCGACATTTTAAATCCATATAGGAAAATTAGTTAGTTCGTTAAAAAAACAATCCCATCTAGAATCATACCTTATATAAACATATGCAATAATTTTAAAAAATCCTCTCAAAAACTAAACTACAGAAAATGTCATAATAAATGCAGTGCATGTATGAATGTGTGCAAATTGAAAAAAATTATTGCTTAAATTCTTACAAAACAAAAAATAAGGAAATATTCAAACTGATTAAAATGATATGCAATTAATTAGAGAAGAAGATTAAATAAATAAGCCAGGCAAGTCGGCGGCCATCAAAGCACAGAAACAACAGCACCCTTCAGTTAAAACGGCAATACTGACAATAATACGAACAACAGTAGCAGCAGCAACATCAACAACAACAACAACAACAACAACAATAATAATTAGAATAAGAATAACAACAATAGCAACAACAACACCACGAACAACAACTATCACAACTATTACTACTAGAGTACTACTACTGCAGGCTAAATACTGCAATCTCGACAACATGAACGATTAATTAACGTGTAGACACTCGAGCCGCCCTAAAAAAAGCTGGCAAGATGCACATTTTTTACATGCGATCTGCTTGCTCATCGTCATCATCATCATCAACAACAACACTCGGGTGCAATGTATAACAGTAAAACAGCGCTCTTACAGCTTGATCAGTAGGAGTCTTGCTCAACGGTACCGGAATCAGATGCTCGGTCAATTGGCCGCCGATTACCTAATATATATCAGGCGCAGTGTATTGAACCGAGAAGAATCAATGCAATTCTTTTGTTTTAAAAATTAGTTAAAAATTCTCTTTGCCTCTGCATATCTCACGCTCTGCGTGTGTCTGCTATCAATATCGGCAAGTATTTGTACTTTCTGTATATAATACATAGTACATACATACATAGATACATACATACATGTACGTAATAAATATGTTTGTCGATTAGAAAAAATATACGGTATAATTCGCTACAAATAAGCTCATCTTATTACTGATTTCTTCAATTCAAAATTCATACGTTCACTGGGTGGGTGCATATACCAACTGTTGCTCTCTCTCTCTCTCACTGTCTCAACAATACCCGTTTAATTTCTTAAGCTAGACAGCAAAAGAAACAATACACTAATAACACATCAAAAAACGAAATAATAATAATAAAGCAGTAAAGAAAATGCATGTATAATAAAACAGATGGCAGCATTTATAAATAAATAAATATAAATAAAGGCCCAAAACGGTACACCAGTGCAGCACACAGCAAAGCGCGGTTGTTTCAGTTGTTTTTTTTTTTTGATTTGTTCGTTTTGTATCGAACTCTACAATTAGAAGCAAATAACACCGGCTCTCCGTCGATCAAATACCAATAATCATATTTTCACACACACACACACACACACACACACACAGCAGCAGCAGCAGCAGCAGCAGCAGCAGTCAGATTCAAAAATTTTCATATAAAGCACCATCAACTGACCACTACACCACACCACCACCACCACCACCATCACCACCACGGAGTATGGACAACAGCAGTTGAGCTTCAACTGTATTTCTCTCTCTCTTTGGTAGAAATCAACACATAACACACAACAAAACAGAAAAAAAATTAAAATAAATGTAAAAGCATAAAAAATAAAAAAATATAAAAGAAAATCAAGTTGCTCATTTGCAATATGTTACATTGCTACACATTTCTGAGGAAAAGTGCGGGAGCATAAATGTAAATTAATAGATCGTTTGGTTTGCTCTTCGTACAGAAAACAAACACAAGAATGAATGAGAATAAATCTGTCGAAAAAAAATTAAGGAAACATGCAGCAGCTTTTACAGTGCAGTGGTGGTGCCGTGAGCGCTGAACGATGGCGAGCCAACGTGCCGGACATAGCCGGAACGCAAATCAAACGAGGCACTTTTCCCAATACCATCTTTGGGCGGTTTCAACATCATGTTCACGTTGGCGATCTTATAGCCACAATTGGCTTGGGCATCCACCACTTCAGGAATGTCAGAGAGTAAAAATTTCGAATCGCCAAACGTTCTCGCCTCTCTGAGAGAGGTAAAGGAGTTCCGGGAGAAATTTTCATACGGATTACAGCGGAACTCGTAGAATGGACGGTAGCTATGGGAACGCAGACTTCGAAGACTAAGGCAACTTTGGCCACTGACCATTGACCGTTGGTCGTCCAAATCTTCCATTGTACTCTTGAACGCTTTAACCACGCGAAGCTGAACAAAAAAGAAAACACATGTTTGACGTGGCAACAATCCTGTCGCGATGTCACAAATGCAGCAGGCATTGTCCATCCACATCCGCGTGCGTCATATCAGAAATACAGATATATATATATATATATATATATATATATATACGTACATAACAGAACAAGCCTTCATCTATGCCAAATGCCCTCCGGAATTCACAAAAAATAAAAAACAGAAAAAAGGTCGACAATGCTGAAAAAACAAAAAGAAACACAAAACAAATGACAGATGTAAAGCATGCATATATATATATATATTGTATGCGTGTTGCGTTGTCTACACGTCCGGAATGCAAATGTTTAAAATATAAAACATCTCAACAAAAGGGGCAGACGAATGTTTAATTCATAAGAAAAAAGTAATAATTTAAATGTAAAAATTAAATTCGCATACTTGACTGATTCGAATTAAAGAGAGACCGAAACGACTGCAGCAGCGCAACGCAGAATGTCATAAAACTACATTAGCATATGAACGAACCGTTGGCAAATATATGCAAGATGAAGTTATTATAGTGTTCACAATTATTTTTCAGCCCTCTTGCGTTTTCGCACAAGTTTCGTACATATGCAATGAAGAAGAGATCAAATAAAATTAATTAATTCAATTTCCTTTTCGCCTATTCGCACCTTTCGCTCATAAACAAATTTCTCAATGGCCAATGAATTAAACAAATACTCTGCGGCGCTGTTGTGTGCAATCGATTTAGTAACGATAAAAATGAGAAGCATCAAATTCAATAATTTGAAAATAGAAAACGACGACAACGTCAATAACATACATATGGAAAAGAATTTTTTCAACAAACAAGGGAAAAATGGCATTTACATATTTAAAAATTCATGCACCCTTTTAATTGAAGCTAGCCTATGAGATATATTTTAAATTTTCAAATTTCTGTTACATAGAAAATAATAATACAAAAAAGAAAAATGGCAAAAAATGAATATATTATAAAAAAACGAACAAACAGGCAGGGCAAAGGCAGTATGGAATAAATTGGTTCAGATCAGCCAGCGAGCATCGTAATGACTGACCACAGCGGTTCAGTTTAGCGAATACAGCAGCAAAAAGGACAACAAGCATGTCATGCATGGACATGGGCATTACCGTCATCGTCATCATCATCACTAAGAGCCAACAACCCTAATGGTGTACTGTAGCGTGCATTAACTGTGCTGCACTGTTGTGATAAGAAAAGATAAGGAAGCAATAAATATAAATAAATGAACTGGGAAAGAACGAGCTGCACACGGAAAAGCGTAGCCTGAGAAAAATAAAATCAACCATAGCGCATAAATAGCAGAATAGAAATAAAGCTTCTGGCACATGAGCAAAACAAAATTATTTCTAATGAACAAACATAAAATAAATAAAATAAACATCATGTTCATTATGACTAAGCAGAAATTTGAAAGAAAAATTAACTCGTACTATAATCGGCTATACAGCACAATTTACAAAACGGAATTTCTGACAGACTTTCATCATGAATAAAAATAAAATCTTCACAAAAATATATGAAGCTGTAGAATTTTCAAACTGTACTTTGAAATATATAAATGCCAAAAAAAAAAGATAAAGAAACAACAAGAGAAACTTCTGACAGTTTAAGTTTGTAGTTGTGCTACGCTAGTCCGTGGTATTTTGGTTATTAAAAGTGAAAAAAATGACAAAACAAAACAAAAACTGCTCACAAACTGTAGTATATTCATTGCAAAGCATCCAATATATAATAAAGTATATATATACATATATATATACACTGTCATTCCATCTTTATTGCAGAGCAACAAAACAATACCCCTCTTTGATGTAACAGAAAATAAACAAATCAAAATACTGCAAAATTTTCACAAAAAAAGTAACAGAAAAATAAATTAAGCATTTCACAAAAAGTGCTAAACAATATAAAACAATAAACAAACAAACAAACAAACAAACAAACAAAGATAAAAATAAAAACAGAGCCAAGAAGACGACGACTGTTCCATCATAATATACACTTTTGATGCTTGTGGTGAGAACGCAAGCCGGATAAAAAAAAGAAAAAAAAACAAATAAAACCAAAAAATTAAAATAATATCTTGACAGCAATTTAAATAAAAAAACAAATAAAGTCTACATCTGTCTATGAGCACAAGTAGGGGAAATGAACAGAAACAACAGAGCTGGAGATAGCAGCAGCAAGGCAAATGAGATAAAACTATATTCAGGGAAAAAAGGCATGTCGCTTTGTTTTTCAATTTTTAGTAATCATCGCCTCCTCGGTTCTGTTTTTCTTCAAAGCCAGGAATATCCAGGCAATAGAATGAATGGAATGAAATCAAATATGAAAAAATATGCACGACTGAAAAACAAGTGCGGGGTATGGAAAACAACAACATAGAAACAGAGCTTATCGTCATCATCATCATCATCATCATCATCCTACTACTACTACTACTAACTACTACTACTACTACTACTACTACTACTGCGCATAACAACGTACCTGCGTTTGAAGGCGCGTCAAGCCGCGGAGCCAAAGAATCTGGCCAGAACGATTGTCCATGTCGTCTTCGTCACCTTCACCTTTGGGATTTTCAAAGATGATCGGAATTTCCGTTCCTTCAGAGAACGCAGTTAATTTTTTCGGCAGCTTTTTCGATGGTATCGATGTGACAACCTAACAAAAAAATTACACCAATTAAATCCAACTGTATCATTTTATTTTTGTTATGTGTCTAGAAGTAAAATAATAAAAGCAATTCGACAATCACACGTGTAATTTATATGTATATATATATATTTTTTTTTCTCCTGAAATATGGAAATTACTTACTTGACCCCAGAGAAGGTCACCGAGGCCCAAGAAAATGCACCATAGCCATTGGTCAGCGGTGAGCGCAGCAGTGGAGAAAAAAAATCCTCCAAATTGAACAATAAAAATCTAAAAAAGAGTTAATTATTACAAAATGTATATTTGACAATAAAAATATGAACAAAACGAAACAAATTGCAGTAGTGAAAAATGTCTACTGCAATGCAAAGGCTATATACTACTAGAGATGCTACTAGTGCATCGATTGGAAGAAAGTATACCACCAGCAATTAAATGGCATACGATGGCAAGTAATAAGCGAATGAACTTTCGTCAAATAGAAAAAAAAGAAAAACAGATAAATATTTTAACTTCTAGTCAGCTTTAACAATCAAGTCTATATTTTGAAGCTTAATCACACAACACAACCGATTGGGGCAAAAGCAGCAAGTGATGCGGCGATAATTTGGTCGTGCAAAAATTGCACAAGAGGTGGGGCACAAGCAATACAATACACACTAGGCAGCAGGTCAAACAATTCTCAGATTGCGCAGAATCAATGAAAGATAACTTAATTTCGAAGCATATATACCTATTGTTCATCAAAATGGAAAACGTCAGAAAAATGAATCAATTTTGCCAAATTGTTTATCAATTCATTTAAATAAAATGAAGTGAATGAAGAAAATGTTGAATAAAAAAAATGTACCTGACAAATGAACGTGCCGCCAAGGATGCAATAATAGATCGGATTGCGCAACAAGCCTTCGAAGATGTTGCGCTGACCGTGTATTTTCCTGGCGTTTATCTCGTTGAACAGAGTCAACATGACAAACGTGTTGAAGACGATGGTGAAGTGCTGCGTGGGCGGGGCATGCAGTTTCGCATAGCGGCCATTGTCAATGTCGAATATCCGTTCACCGACAAAGACCAACGTGAAAATCACCACCAGCTGGTACAAACTGTGCCCGATGATGTTCTTCATCATCGTGCGTGAGATGAGCGCCTTCGTACGACCGTACGGCTTGCGCCTGAGCAGTTCTTCGGTCGGCACTTCTGTGGCCAATGCCAACGCGGCAAAAGTATCCATGATCAAATTCACCCACAACATTTGCACGGCCTGTAAAGAGAGAAAGAAAATATGGTTCTCAATAGATCATTCTGCCCTCATTGATCATATCATATCATATCATATCATATCATATAGCAACCTTCAATGGACTGTCTTCAATTGCACACGCTCCAATGAACGCCACTACAACGGCAACCACATTGACAGTCAACTGGAATTGTAAAAATTTCGCAATCGAGTCGTACACATTCCGACCCCACATCACTGCTTTGACGATGCTTGTAAAATTATCGTCGGTCAAAATAATATCCGACGCTTCTTTCGCTACATCAGTTCCGGCTATTCCCTACATACATGGAAGATTGAGGATAAAAAAGTTGAAAAAAAAACACACACAAAAATAGGCAAACTAAAAAAAATGAACAAAATATTCTTCTAACCATTGCAAAACCAACGTCGGCTTTTTTCAACGCCGGACCATCGTTGGTTCCATCGCCGGTAACGGCCACTACTTCACGATTGGCACTGTACGTGCTGTCGATCATGCCTTTGACCAGCGTGTACTTGTCGGTGGGCGAGGATCTGGCGAGCACTCGCAATCTTGGCCATACTTGATCCAACAGTTCCTGACGAATTTCACCGTTCTGATCACGGATGCGAGCGTTGAATTCTCGACCCTCCAATATGAGGAAATCGCTACCAGGCTCGATAATGCCGCACTGCATCGCTATCGACCTGGCCGTGTTCACGTTGTCGCCGGTTACCATGCGCACAGTGATGCCGGCACGTTGGCACTTTTTTATAGCGTCCGGTACCTCAGGTCTGACCGGATCTTGAATACCGACAATCGCTATGCAAGTCAAATCCTTGACCACAGAGTTTTCGTCGTCCCAGTCAATCTGGCCTCGATATTGTATCTGATTGTTTTCTGGACTTGAGGCAACAAAATCTCTGCAAATTTGCAATTTATCACAAGTTATTTATTTTACTGCACAACTTTGGTGCATTAATTTATTTGCGCACTCACTTGTAAGCTAGACATATTGTACGCAAGCCATCACAAGCCATCGGCTCAATCACCCTGCGCACCATTTCATCTTTGTCCTGCTGACGAAATACCTGAGCTGTACCGTCGGCACCAAGAATAAACTTGCATTTGCCAAGCAAAATTTCCGATGCGCCTTTGGAAAAAAGCCTATAGCCTCCTTGTGTATCGTTCTTCTCAATCACAGTTGACATGGATTTTCGTACTGAATTAAATGTATAAACCTAATAACAAGTAAAATAATTTTAAATTACATATGTGCGCATGCGTGTGTGTGTTGTGTGTGATCATGATCATCATCATCATCATGATCATCATCATCATGCGCAGATCATGTAGCGTACTTTAACTAGTCGATCTTCAGGCACCTCGTCACGAACTCGTTGGTAACTCTGACCCATAGCCATCACGAATCCAAGAAGACCGCACTCTGTCTTGTTGCCGAGCTGCTTGGGCAGCTGGCCTTTTTCGCCGGGCACCACTTGTGATGCGTAGCTACTGTTCACGCTGATACAAGTCAACATCAACGATCGAATATTCTCATTAAGCTGATCCCACTTCGGTACCTCTTTGTAAAGGCTTTCTGAATAAACAAAATACGTTACAAAATAAACTTTTTAAATAACTCATCTTTCTCTCACTTCCAATATAACTTCGCACGACTGTCATACGATTAGTAGTTAGCGTGCCAGTCTTATCCGAGCAGATGGCAGTGGCATTACCCATTGTCTCACAGGCATCCAAGTGACGAACAAGGTTGTTGTCTTTCATCATTTTCTAAAATTCATTTTGCAAGAAAAAGCAAAATTTTGAAAAACATAATTTCTCCCGAATCTCACTTTAACCGAATAAGCTAAGGCAAGTGTGACCGCCAGAGGAAGTCCTTCAGGCACGGCCACAACCAACACAGTGACGCCAATGATGATAAATTTGACAAAATATTGTACATCAAGTACTGAAATCGGCCGAGCTTTGATGCCGTACTCTTCGATACAAAATCGCAGTATTAAAATAATAACTGTCAACGCGGCAATAAAAGAACCTTAAAAAAGCATACCAAATAAATAAATGAAAGTGAAAAAATAAAAATACCACATACCGCCATAACCAATTTGAATCGCTAGTCTGGTTAATTTAGCTTGGAGAACGGATCTTTCCTTCTTCGTATACGATTGCTGTTGTGGTTGTTGTTGTTCATCACGTTTTTTGTCTGGCTTCAAATTTGCCTGCCCATGATGATGCGTTTCTCCATCAGTAATAAGTACACCATCACCGGGCACTTTACTATTATCTGGAAACAAAAGCAAAACTTCAATAAATAAAAAGAATCTAGCTAAGAAATAAAAAAAAACTCATCATCAAACAGCATTAATAAACTTGAAATAAAATTGACAATAAATAAAATGCACATACGCAAATCTGTTCCAGCTAACAAAGACTGCGTGGCATCGTGTGGTTCGACAGAAAAGGATTTGTTCTTCCGATTTTTCTTCCCTTTACACAATGGTAAAATTTTTAATTGAAAATAAATAAATAAATAAATAAATAAGTTTATTAATTTATTTATATTTACCCTGCTTTTTTCTCTTTTTCATTTCCTCCTCTTCCACAGATTTCGCAGCACCAAGTAAGGTCATAATAATGCCAGTCTGAGAATTTAAGCCGACAGCCGTTACCACTACTTTGCCACTGCCTTCCATCACATGAGTACCTGAGAGTATGGATGTAATGTGCTGGGAAACAAAGTAAGAGAAAGACAAAACATCGTTGCTAATGATACCAGACAAAAGGAATGGATCCGTGTCGACACTTTTTTTAATAAAATCCGACTCGCCGGTTAAAGAAGATTCATCAACTTTCAAATCGTTGCTTTGTATAATTATACCGTCGGTCGGTATGAGATCGCCATATTTGACCATGCAAATGTCACCGACGACCAGATCGGTGACAAAAATCTGCGTCTGCTCACCATTGCGTATGACAGAAAATTTGTGCTCGTGCTCAATTTTCTGCTGCAGACCACGGAACTGACGCTCTTTGGTGTAGTCGTTACCCGCGGTCACCAATACAACGACCACCACCGAGACCAAGATTGCCAAACCTTCAATCCAACTAGCTTGTTGCTCTGAATCATCACCACCTTCACAAAAATAAATGAATGTAATAAAAAAAGGCATTATTATTTTTTTTCAACATCAAAAATTACCAAATTCTGAATCATGCGGTGGTGAATAGAAGCTCAGACCGAGTGAGATAATTGCAGCGGCGACCAAAATAATCAGCGTGATGTCTTGCAACGCTTCCCATACAAGTTGCAAAAATGCTTTCGGCTTTTGAGGAGGAATATAATTGGCGCCAAATATCTGCCGCCGCCGTTCAATATCGCTGGGATCACTGAGACCTGCAACAACAACAACAACAACAATGACAATATTAGCTTTGGCTTTTTTCTTTTCCAAAGAAAAACACAATCATTCCACATTTAACTCTATCCCCCAAGCAAACAGCACAAGAAATTATCGAAATAAAAACAAAATAAGCAGGAAATATGTATTGATTTATTCATTTTCACTATCGATCGATGATGGGTAGTCCGTTCGGCAGCTGTCACCAGTCTTTTACAAGTCATGCTTTTTGATTGGCATCCCACTATTACACAAGGCCGTATAATCCTACCCCGCTCATTCCACAGCATAAACAAAGATGAAAGAGAAAGAGAGAGAGAAGCAAGAAACCTTTTTTTCACAAAGACCCATTGCAATTTTGAAAGTACAAAAGCAACCGCCCCCCTCCCCCACAAAAAAATACACAACGTACGTACCATGTGTAGGTGAAGTTTTCAACCTGCGGCACAACTCCTTCATGTCGCCATAATCTTGGACAATCTTGTCCCGTGCCTCTGTGCCACGATAGTCCATGAGCAAACGCAGCTCTTCCACAGTACACTCGTAAGCCGCCTTGCCGGACATCGTTGCCAATCAGCGACGATATGCAATCTAAAAACAAAAGAAATCAAAAAAAAGAACAAATTAGTTCATGAAAATTATAGCTTATGATTATAAAATAATTAATCATAATAATATTTTTCGAAATATAGAAGAGGTTGTTGTTTGGTTGTTGGATTGGATGATGACAACAAAACGCGCCAGATTTGATTGAATAAAATCACCACTATCGCGGCTATGAACACGCACACAGAGAGCAACAGCTCTACCTCTCAACAATGACACTTCGCTGAGGATATAAATAAATTAGCATAAACAACAGCATGAAATCAACTGTGCGAGCGAAGAAAAGTGAACGTATTCATGAGAATCTTTGCAAACTTTTCAACTAATGATTAATTATTAAAATTTCAAAAACTTAAATCACAAAAAGGTATCATTCACAAAATGGTCAATAATGAAAGAACAGGTATTTACATTATACCAAACAGAAAAGGACAACAAGTAAAAAGGGGGTTTATATATACACCACATACATGTGTGTGCAGGGGGAAGTGAGAGATTATGGAAATATGAAAAATAAAAAAAATGAATAAAAAGAGAAAGCAAAAAAAACAAGAGGGAAAGAGAGAGAAAGCTGTGCATGTGTGTAGATGATGGAGAAAGAGAGAAGTGAGACAAGAGGAAATACGTCGGTAGATTATACACATCTAGATGTG